>JABFQC010000605.1:0-25228 GCA_022817085.1 Psilanteris sp. ZL-2020
ACATAAAATATCGGAAATTTTTACAAAAATACACGTAATTTTTACTAATTTTATATGTATTATTTCAAAATAAAACACTACTGTCACATGTAATTTTTAACACATTTTTTCTTTCTGTGTAATATTTACATAGTTATTATATCAATTTCAAATATTGTTGAATGTTTTACGTTATAATAACTCGGGATATATTTTTTCAGGTTAGTTTGTTCTTAATGAAATAAAAATTGTATTATATATTCCACTAATACACGTTACTTTTGAAAAAAACAATTTCAATATTATACAAGAATTAATATAAGAAATTATCATTAATATGTAAGCAGTACTTAAATATTATGTTTGAACTCTGTTACAATCTTTTTCTTAAAACCAAAATAAATGTATGATTTTACACTAATTAAAAATCTATTTAGTATACAACACAAAATCTTTAGGTATTGTAGATATTATCTAATAATGGATGTGTGTATAAAATAATTGTGATATTTATTTAATTAAATAAGCACTAAACAAGTTTTAACGTTATAACTAATACAAAACGTGGAGTACACACTTAAGTGATATGAATATTACGAAATTAAATTTTTCATTTTACTCCAATCATATCAAAATAAGGCGTATTTGTCTACCAATTTACAATTACGCGTTATTTAATTAAATTTAACATTTATTAAATTAATACATCAGATTCATAATTTAACTAGCAACTTTCATACTATATCATACTATAAAATAAATCACAATGTTCCGCAACTCGACATAAATAATTCTCTATAACTAATTAAATCTTAATGAAACGTGTACAAATAAATTTCTTTCATGTATATATACATATATATATATATATATAATGTTAACTTTGCTATGGTTGAACCAAATAATGTACCAACTTCAAATCGAACTCAATTACATTAAATTAAACCGCTATTTATAAACTGCGAAAGGGAAGTAAAAACATTAAAATGTTATTGCAACGATAATAAAGATCAAGTTTTGGCAAATATGACTATTGTGCAGTAATGGAATGAAAATATTTTGAATTTAATTGCATTTAATATCGTATTATTGGAGAAGCTTGCGAATCGCGGAGGATGTTTTGTGTTCGCGAAATATTAATAAGTTGAAGGTGCGAAGGTAGCAATAGTGCAAGTGAAAACACAAATGAAGTTTGAAAAATTTTGGCGTGAAATATTGCGGTTTCGTCTTGACGAAAGTTAGCAGTCATTGTAAACGTGATAACCAAGTTATCGTGCGTAATTAAAATAATTGGTGCGCCGGAACGCAACGTAATTATTGTTAAAGTGGCATTGCAAATATTAATATTAATAACAGCGCTTTCGTCGTTATTGCACTTACATGAATGAAAACGGGAACTAGTGCATCTGGCAAATGAAAGATTCCGAAACATGAATTATGTATGCATGGGCTTGCATTTAATTAAACGCAAAATTCTCCACGTTAATGCAATTTTACTATTGCGAAACATACGGGCAGTTTCACGTCAATTGGACGCACAAGAAACTTTTCTGATTTTGTTCTTGATAAATTTCCACGTCTTAAATGTTACGTTTTGAGTTAAAGGTAAGTATTTTGTGCCAAAATAATAAATATACTTACTACTGGAAAATTATATTAGTAAATTATTATAAAATTACAAGCTGTTCAATTTTTGTGAAAAATAATTAATATATCTTGAAATATATAGGTATACATATAGAGTAATTATTAATCGAATGTAGATAATCGTTAGATATTAATAATTACGATATTAATAGTAGAAGCACGATATTTCCAAAACTTTTACTGTACCTTTCAAACAATTAAATTATAACAACTCGAAAACAATTTAATTTTTATAATGAATCCAAGTACATAAATTACTGCTAATATGGCTAAGTGATCGAAATTAGGAATTCAAGAAAGGATAGTCTAAATTTTATTCTTATATTTTTTTCATCTGGCAAAGATTCAAGCTATTGTCTGAAGACGGGACATAATCCAAACTTACACCAGATTAATTTTTCTTGACTTATGTCATATTGATTTCAAATCTATACCATATTGTGCGAAGATTGCAAGATATCCATATCTCTTCTATTCTTAAATTTCAAAGATAAGAATATTAGTTGAAATGGAAGTAATTTTTCTAAGACGTCAAGTGTTTCAATAACTATAAATTGTTATAATGATATTAGTAAAAAATGTTTTGAAAGTGCCAAAAGCTGTATATACTTTAATATCACTATTCTATTTCAAGTACAAATTTTAATAGATATTCAACGCTAACAAGCGAAAACTGACAGCAATAAAACATTCTCGAATTTTTATCTCGATTTTTACATTGTTTTTTCTGTCATCAATCAATCAGACTTACATATAAAAGAATATAAGGTTAAATTGTAGTACATGTTTTTTATACATTAACGTATACATAGGTTTTACTTTACGGGAGCGAGTACATATATACGTTATTAACAACATCGAAAAGGTTAGTTTTCACAGAAATAAATTATAATTTATTCTTTTAACTAATACGAATGGAATTTAATTTGTACTTTTAAATTCATACTATTTTAATTAAAAAATAATTAGATATAGCTGTTGAGAGTATTTGCCAAATTATGTCAAAGAATTTTTCAGTTAATTTAATTTTGATTAATTTATTAATTTTGTATTAAAGTCATTGATACTTTCTGATGTTAAGTTATTAATAAAAACATTTTTTATAAAATATTGACTAATAATGGAATTTCGTAATAATTTACATTCTCAAAGTCAGAAATTAATTATTGAATTGTCAGAATTGATAGCTAAATACAGTTTGTATGTTGGCATTTTAATCATTTGTGATTTATATACATATAAAATTGAATGATTATTTTAAAACGTATATTATAACTTTTTTAATATAACATATATATATTTACATATCATCTAGTTGCACTTACAATAAACACAAATTACAATTACAATTTATATAATATGAACATATATTTACAACTAAATATAGATTTATTAAAATTTAATTTTAAATTTTTCATTTGCATATAATTATGTGTCAATTATGATTTTGGAATTAGATTATAAAATTATATATATTACTAAAATATTTAATTAATCCGATTGAAGTTGTGTGACGAGAAATCAAATTGTAGGATTATTTTAAATTATTTAACAATTTTATGAAAGCATAAGACAAAGGTATTCATCCTTTATATATATTAATTAAATTTTCTGCAATAATACTCACTATATATTGTTTTAATTTACTATTAAAATCTGATTTCTATACTATTAGCAATTCAAAATGCACAATAATCATAAATTTATACTTAGAAAGTTTCACAATAACATTTCTATATCAGTTAGGCCAAAACACTTTTTCCCATTCATCTTAAATTCAATTTGGGGTGAGTTATTAATTCATGCGATAACAAAATGAAGCTCCGAAAGTCGCATGAAAAAGCAAAATTTATTCTACGGGAACGTTGGCTTTTATCTTTCATTTGAACTACTTCTATTGCATCGAAAGGTGTTGGAGCATCGTGAAGCGTTATTAAAAGCGGAGATGGAACCAGACAGATGTCCAGGTTTCATAAATTTTGATTATTTTTAAGTGATTAAAAACGTCAGTCATGTAATATTGAGACATCGCGCGACGGGACACGTGTTTCTGTGGTGAAAATTGATTCGCGCTGTAATAAATTACGTTTGAAGAGCTACGCGCTTGGGAGTTAAATTTAAGTGGTCTGCGAACCGCCCTTACTGTGTATTTTAAATAGGGGAGAAGTTTGGAAATCACATAAATCTGGTTTAAGTGGAGACACCAGGTGTCCCGAAGCGCCAAGTCAAATATGAAAGAAGAAGAACAGGGGCATATCGTCCTCATACTTATTTTGTTTGGGTCTATTAATTCAACTGAACAATTTTGATGGTAACACATTTTCTGGATCAAAAGTTATACTTGGCTTAGACAATGCTATAAATAGTGTAATTCTTCAATAATATTTGTGTATGCATTGTAAACAATTGTACTTAAAAATTGCTTGTAATATATATAAAATGCGACAATATTAGTTAGATATTAAAACAATAATACACTGAGAGAAATAGATTGTTGAATTAAATATCTAAACAGTTTCGTTAAGTATCTAAGATTGTTAAATCGAATAAATACAGATTGTAGCTGCGACGATAATCCAAATATTCTATCCACAAGAAATTGTAAAAGAATGTCATATTAAATGATATATTGAACATAACCTACAATTTTTACAATCTTGACTGTTAAATTGAATATCTGTTTATTCAAATCAGCTATTTGGAGTTTAACAATGTAATTTTAATATCTAGATTGTGAATTTAACAATCTTTTCTCTCAGTGTAGATAGTATACACGGAGATAAATATAATTCAAAATTTACTATCAAATAAACGAAACTGACCCTTGACGAAACAAACTTCAAATTTGTCTAATAAATTATGATAAAATGGTGGCATATAAAAATAGTATTTTCTTTAATGTTTATAATACATTTTAATACATATATAGTAAAATTTCAATACATACATACATACAAAAATATTTACAAAAACTATTTCTTTTAAATGTATTTTATTAATACATAGTTTACGGTCTTCGAACGAGTGGTTTATAACAATGTATTATTACGATTGCATATTATTTTTAATATTAATAATTTAAAATTACGAAAGAAATGTTATACATAATACATGCAGAAGAAGAAAAAAGTTGCATGAATTATTTATCAAATTTAAATGTATAAAACATAAATATATGTAAATATGTATCATCTATATAAGCGTGAGAATGTATCGTTTTTAGAAACTAACAATTAAGCAGATCATAAGTATCATAACTTCACAAAAACTAATATATTATATATTATAAAACATACAGAAAGCGATAAGTATTGTTCTTAATATCAGACGTTTTTCTTAGTTGATCGTAACGATAATGGGATTGTTATTTATTTTCTAATGATTTAAAAGCCGATTTTTTTATTCAAACCGAATTTTTATCTTGAATTAACAAAATTGATTCGATATATAAAGTTTCATTTAATAATCTAAAATTGAAAGACATATTACTGTTTTGATAAAAGCAATCTTTTTGACTATAACATTCATTTAATGTTAAATTTTAAATCACAAAATAAAATACGTCGAAAATAAATGGCTCGTTATATTATACTTTACATCACACGTATGATTTTTATCTTTGTGAAAACCGACGTCTATTTTAATGCAAGCAATCTTCAATGGATGCAACTTGTTTTAAATGAAGACACTTTTTTTTAATGTGAAAGAGTCGAATAGATTGGTAGTCCGCGCGGTAGTAAGGTATAATTCTGCACAGAATTAGCCCGCGGGTTGTTAAAGGCAACGCTGCGAAGACGCTTAAAGGGAGTTGCGATAGGAGAAAAAGGCATCACCTTCCATTCGCGCACTCATCGGCCTACGATGACTCGAACAAAGGGGCACACGCTCCTTGCTTTAAACAAAGATGAAAAAGCAAGGAGCGATAAGAACACCACGATCGCGATTCATCCGCAATCACAATATTTATCACCCCTTTTTCAAATGTCTTCTATCATTAAATGTTTACAGAAGTTACTTTTCCATACCAAAATTCAAGTTTTAATTGTTACGTTAATACAAGTATAATTAAACATTACACTGAGAGAAATAAATGACGAAAAATGACTATTTATTTCCTTAATTTGGAATCATAAGAGAAAAATGAGAATATTTACTATTTTTAAAAATAATGTATTATAATAAAGTAGTATTTTTCGATTTAAAAAACTTACTTTTTCATTTTAAAAACAGTAAATATTATTCTTTTTCACTTATGATTCCAAATTAAGGAAATAAATAGTAATTTTTCGTCAATTTTGTCTCTGAGTGTACATATCTATATAAATATATTTGATCTTTTCAGGTATACAATTATAATAATACCAACTGATTATTTTTCAGTTCCAGAAATTGTAATTCAATCACACACGTTTTAATTCGGTGTTATAAAAAAGTCATAATGCTTTATGGTCTGTGGAAAAAATTTAATCCTTTAGATATATTGCGGTGAATACAGAGCCATTCAATATAAAATTTGTGTGCGATTTTTTCTTTTTTTTTTTTTATGACAAAAGATTTCAGTCAATGTATTGGTTTTTATCCCAAAAAAGTAATGAAAAAAAAAAAAAACAATTCGAAATTTGTTTCAAGTCGTTAAGTCCTACAAATCGTTCGGTACTTTACTTTGTAAAAAATGTTTCGAATAAAAACCTATAAAAAGGCAATACGAAATTGTACAAGCGAATAAGTAAATCCAGAACACGTGACACAAACTGCGAGCCAAATTGGATGAAGCGAGCCTGATGGTTTACTGAATTTATGTATCTGAAATTGAGATGAAGCAAA
Organism: Psilanteris sp. ZL-2020; assembly: GCA_022817085.1. Taxonomy (NCBI): domain Eukaryota; kingdom Metazoa; phylum Arthropoda; class Insecta; order Hymenoptera; family Scelionidae; genus Psilanteris; species Psilanteris sp. ZL-2020. The sequence continues at coordinate 6,451 of JABFQC010000605.1, forward strand.
CAAAAATGTTATAATTTGATTTACATGTAAGAACGAAAGCGTGATATTGATTCGTCAAATATCAGAGAATATAATTTTAATGGACGCAGTTTTTCCAACAATTCACGACTGTAATAACACAGCCCCTCAAGGCTGAAGTAATATTAAAATTTATAAATACAATTGCGCGATGTAGAATAATGCAGTCAGATATTTTGTTTAATAATGAAAACTGATTCGCGCTTGTATATAAATTTAACGCAAATTACAACACAAACTATCAATAGATTTCAACGTTTCGATTGCGATAATTAAAAAAGGAATTACGATAATAAATTGTATGCGATCTATATGGAAATTTAATTTTTCAAAATAACAATCATTTAACGTTCGTTTCAGATAATTTGCAAATTGTTTATCTTAAGAGCATGCTCATTAATATTAATCAACGCAACTTGATAACAATATTAGTATTTACTTTTAAACAATATTTATTACCTCCTTTACAACTCGAAATTCATATAAAAAATGAAAATTCAAATTAACTTTAAAGCAGAATGCATTATTATTAAAAATTCTTATCCGTGTAAAAGCTTGCACAAATATTTTCGCTGCGAAGTATTTATCAAATTCAACGTCACAGCTTATTCATTATATTTAATGTTTTAATATAATAAAAGCGTTATTAACAAATTATTGAAAACAAAAATTTGCGGTTTATTACTTTATTCCGTTATATTTTGGTTGCATCGATAGGCGCGTAGCTTTCAAAACGTTTTACGTGGCAAAAATTTGAATATTCCAAAAATCTATTTACGATGCTTTTAAGTAACAGATTGGACACAGGGAGATATTACTTACAGCAGCTATTCGGAACGCACGCGAGTATTCTTCTCTCCGCGAATGAATATAAAATTTGTGAACATAAAGTCGGTAATTAAATAATACACAACTTCGGGGTTCATTCCTTCAAAGGCTATCATTAGTTGACTGCTGCAGCAAACATTCGAATGACAATGAATGAAAAGCGTAAACGTATTATTAATTAACAAAATAAACGGTTTGTCATGCAGATTCTGCTGCATATATATATTTTTGATGATTTGACAATTCGACGATAATTTAATAAGAGAATGAATCGCTTGTACAAAATTCGTCCCTGCGGATGATAATTAAACAATGGATACAAAGTTTTTCCATCGAAAGATGATCATTAGTTATCATATTTCATATGCATCCGAAACTTCTAAAAAGGGACAAAAAGCAGCTTTCACATTTATCTTTCGGTTAAATTCCTCCCACTATTTCAGGCATACGTGCTGAGTCGTCGTAACGACTTCTCCGATAATGCTATGCCGCAGAGACTATGGATTTATAAAAAACCGATCATTAAACGGGATTTCGCCAACCGCGAAATGTCAGTGGAACAGACCGAATTTCGACCAGAGTTTTTGTTGGAGTTACTTCAACATTACATTTTAATTAAGACTCGGGACAAAAGCTGGTATTCGTCGTGAATGATTCCAATATCATTTTCATAATTAACCTTTTTTAATCTGTTCTATCAAAAACACGCTGCAAGTTTGTCGCGGGACTTAATTACTCCTTTGAATGATGCTTTTTTGTTTTTTACTTTAGTTTTTTTTTTTTACTCCCGTATAACAAAACAAAGTACATTTTGAGCGACTAGGTTTCCATTCTTTAAACTGAAAGCGTTTTTCCACCGAAAAGGCACACAAGCATCATCTTTGCAGTGACGCGCGACGTCCTTTTGACAAAATATCAAGTGAATTTTCAGTTACGCCAAAAAGAGCTCGTAAACTGTTTATTAAGTTTGATGAAAATTCGCAAGTAATAATTCAATTTACAGTTAGAGATTTCCTTTGGAAAAGGAGTAAGTAAAAAGGGCAGATGGAACTCAAAAAATGTGAAATGAAAAGTCACTCTCAACGAAAAGGTTATTTTCGTTCTATTTGCTAGAAGTAATCTCTAATGCTCGGATCAATTGTTAGCATGTAAGAATGCATTAACGCTTCAGTCCATTTGTAGAACTCATATGATTATTTTAAAAATGCATTCACCTTTTTATATATATATATATATATATATGTATGTAGCAAAGAATCGTAATGAATTGAACAAATATTGGAGTACTTTAATTTATGTTAAAATAATTCTGTCAAAAATTAATCAATTGTTTTTATACATAATACGGTTTTTTTTTATAAAGGCTAATTAATTTGAATGAAAATTATGTCCAAACAGTTTTATTTCTAGAAAACGAAATTAGATCCAATAGAAAAGTAAATATAACGATATTACATTTGTCAGTGTGAAAACCCTCTTTGTTCGATAAATGGGGGATTAAATTCGTACATCACATCTTGCACGGCTGTCCATTTGTATTATACATTTTTCTGTTTCCTAATAAACAATGGATTTACGTTTCTTTTGTGACATTTAATTAGACACGATTCATTTACATTTTTCATTGTGACGTAAAATTTTATTTCGGATTAAATCAACACAATGTTATTTCGTTCTTTTGTTCATTTTACAGATAATTTTCTGAACATGTAAATCAAACTCAATAACTCTTATTCCTTATTATTTTGTTTTTATACGCGATATTTCGGGAAAAGTGCACTTTTAACAGTTCATAATTAAAACTGACTTGTACGATATATATTCATTTATTTTGAATTATTTACAAATAATAATAACTTCATTTCATTCGTGTATAAAAATATAACTCAACTTTATCCACTGCTAAGAATTGTATATAAGAACTTGTACCGCAAAAACATTTAAAACTCATAATTATTAATACTTAATAGCATCTCGTCCTTTGCTTCATCTCGGCAATAAGTTTCTGGTAACTTAATTCAAACGTTAACTCCCGATACATTATTATATTGCAACGTAATAAATTATATTACAAATTTGTTATATTACATTATATTATAAACTATTAATATAACTTCATAAATACCGAATTGTTACGCGATAAGACAATATCTAATTTGTAATCATTAATAAAATTCACGATTAATAGTCATAACGATTAACTTACGTCACCGTGCCGATTTCGTTTAAAGATTTCGTTTGAAATTGCCGCGACGGAAAGAGCGCGAAATTTGAACGGTGAAATTAGAATACATCACGATTTCTCTTGAAATATTCCGTAAAAAAAACTCAGTGCTCAGAAGAGGACGAGATTCGTGACGCGAAATAAGATTTTACAGCCCTTAATATTCGTATCATTGACTTTTGAGCCGTGTATCAGACTCGTGTATCTATTTGGAAACGAAATCAGTTTGTTAGTTAGGACTCAATGTGACGACGAGCTCATTTGCCTGTGGGTGAATCGGTATAGATATGGCGCATGTAAGAATCGAAGCAGCAGACGTTGGAAATGAAAAGTGCAACTCTCAACGTTATAGCTGTGAAACGGTCACGGCGCGACCGAGATCGTTCTTGCGGAACGGTCCCGCCGCGACCGGTCTTTCTATTTCTCTGACGCTCTTTCTCGCTTCTGATCGTCCAATCGTTCACACTCGCGGCGCGCGCACTCTTTTATCAAGCATTATTTGCGTTATTTTTTAATACCCGCAAATTAAATTCCAAATGTTTTTTTAGTTCAATCACACGAATTAACATTTTATTGCAACGCGGCATTTCGTTTCGTTTATTCCACAGTGAAATTTTATCTAATTTGATTAGTTTCTTTCAATAGGTTCTCTTTAAATTGATAATCAATTTCATGTTGTTCGAATTTGTAATATTAATTTATTATTTTGTTTTAGATTGTAAGAAGAGTAATGTATTTTATAAATGTTTGATACTTTTTTCTTGAATTCAATTTTATATAAACATTATTTAGAAAGTAACGTTTACCTGTGTTTTCAAATGTTATGCTGATTAGAAACATAATTAAACAAATCTAATTGATATATTCTTTTCAATTAAAATGTAACATTTGTATCTTAAACGTTCATTTTTGATTTATGGAATTCGTTAAGGAAATAATAAAAACGTGATATTAATTCGTAAAATGAATCTGTAATTAATACTGTGTATCAACGATATCGAAAAATATAATATTTACACGTACGTAATCATAGACTGTTAAGGTACAAAAATCAATAATAGTTCAACAAACATTTTTTTAATATTTTATTGCTTAGAAATTGACATAGTTAAAAATTATAATTTTCTGCTTAACTGAATTACATATGTATTTCTAATTATAATAAAGTTTAATAATCGATTTGTATGTACAATTTAAATAATTAAAAACTTGTAATTAATATGTAAAGTAGAGAAATTAACAGATCAAACTTTTTAGACGATGCATCATAACACAGAACATAAAACTATCACAACGTATAATCTGTTAATTTCCGAGACAAAACAACGTTGTATCGAATAACATTATTTTCATTAATTATCAACACCTTAGATAAAGTATTACATTATATTTATGGTAAATAGTAATAAGTATTACAATTAACTAATCATAATATTACATATAATAGTAATTCCTTTGACGTTATTTAATTAAAAAGCCTTTTTCCATATCCGAATCTGATAACGAAGATCAGATTCCTGAAGCTCGAAAATGCGTACGTATATATGAAATATGTAAAACATTATTAAAATGAATTTGCGTATTAATCATTCAGGAAGCATAACCATTTCAAAATGAATACTAAAAATTAATGTAACTTTTTGTTTTCTTCGTCATAAAAATTACGTTCTTGTGGCATGGTGGAGAGGCGACCATATTTAAGCGATATATTCTTTTTGGTAGTTCGAACCTTTTAAATTACACACGTTTTTGAATTCACAAGATGCGTACTTTCTAACAAAATATTGCGGTACGAAATTCCTATTTTGTTCTCCAATTTGAAGCATTCGTCTCGGTGTGATTGGCCTTTGAAACGCACTTATGTGAGTGCGTTTCGAATGCGCCGTAGAAAACGCACACACCGAGAGGAGTACCGTTTATCAAAACGGTCGTCCGTGCACGCGCGCGCGCGACGCCAATTTGCAACATAAACGTTCCCGTACAGTTAGCTCTTCGCGGTCGTAAACCTAATACACCGCGTAGGGCAATACTCGCGACGAATTAAACGCATAGTTACGTTCTTTACTTTCAAAAGGACGATTCGAACAAGACGTTTTTTGGATCAAATTTTGCATGACAGATTTGGTGCGCAAAACTCCAGTCTCGGATTCGGGCAGTCGAGTTGTTTCGAAGTACGAGCCTGAGAAAGTTCATACGTTTGGATGTTATTTGGGTTGCTTTCGGTGTTCAAAACAAATGAATGAATGAATGAGGAAATAAACGTATAAAAGCGCGAATCGATCATTTATTGTGATTCGGTGTAATAAACGGACTGAAATGAGAATATTATATTTATTGATTCGATGATACACAAAACTGTTTTAATTTATGCATTGTTTTGAGCAATTACGGTTTTGATTGGGTGAGGTTTGCGTTTGAAAAGAAATTTATTAAAGCATAAAGATGGTGTCTGCGTGATAAAGGTTACGTCTAATTTTAATTGAAATATAATTTAGACACACCTATACGTTTGCGCGTTGCTTTGATACACAATCATAATGCTTCAATTATATTAACGGAGTTTCGATTTCATTTTTATTACAATTGCTTTTGTGCTATTAATAATGTGTTGGTGTATACATTGTCGGGAATGTAAAACACGTTTAGTTTGATGTAAAATATAATTTCCGCGTGTTTGGATTTTATTTTGACCGGGCAAAGTAAAGTTTCAATTAATTTTTCGTTTTCGAAATCATTTATGACATTCGTTTGAAGAGATGTACTTTTTTTTTATTATGTTCTAAAAAAACTGAATATCCGGTTACCAATAATTACAATAATGAAAATATAACGGAGATAAAAACATTTCGTACAAATTTATGAAATTTTAAAACGTGGCAACTTTGATATATTTTTCACAAGACTCGCGTAGCCGACGATTAAAAAGAATAAAATAATTTACTTTGTATAAGCAAAAAAAAAAAATGTTGTATAAAAAAATTGCTCTAATAACGAATCAAAAAAAAACAAAAAAACAATTTTTTTTTATAACTCGAAAAATAAATATCACTGATGCATTTGACCTGGTTGGAATTACATTAAACCACAGAATCCCATTCTTTAATAAGGATGTCTTGCGTACAAAAGTAAAATCACGATTTCATTTTAATAAAATAGCGAAGAAGCAAATAAAAATAATCCACAAAGCATGTTTAGGAAATGAAATGTAAATATTAACAATTCATTTAATCTTGTTTCAAATACTGGGTCACACGTGACACTTGTTTAACCGCTTTAAGTTGCGCAATTAAAATTAAATTATTTCTTTCTTACGCGGGCAAAGCAAATAAATAAAAATATCGCACAATCCGTTGTCAACCTGAAATGTAAAAATCAATGGTCCACTTGACCCCGTTTATAATACTTCGTTCCATATGGCTCTCGCCATCAACAATTGCGTTTATTATATAGACAACTTAAACGACAGTTTCGTTGGGAATGACAAAAACAAAAGTGACGCGAAACTTTCTACGCGTATTAAAAAGAAATTAATGTTACTTCAATATTAACCCTCTCAAATGCAGCGAAACTTATGTAATCTTAAGCAAATTTGCTAAATGCGCAGAACAATCGCGAGAATTGTTTACGCTTAAAACCCGTGCAGTTATTTCAGAGCATTATATAGACCACGCTATATTTATTTCAAATAATAAAAATTTGTTCAAATAATATTTCGTATCTTTAAATAGACATTACGCTTCGTTCAAATTGAAAATCCCGTTAAAGCCACTTACACTCGCACAGTCTCGTTTTCAGTAAACACTCCGAAATTCGACGTTCGTATGAAGACGGTTTATAAAATTAAATTTTCGTTTAGATTCAGCCGAAGAATCAAATAAAACGACACGCGCGGCAGCTTTCTCGTTGTTTAAAAATGCTAAAGGCGTCTTAAATTAAGACCCGTGAATTTTTCGGAATCCCCGGTGCGCACGTGACGGAATCAATCCTGCTGGTTGAACCTCGACCCCGCGATCCCTTTTGCTGCTAAATGAAGATCCGTTCCTTTTCATTAAGATTCCCGGCATTTGCATGTATTTTACGTGCACTTGACAAATCGTCGTCCGCGCCGCTTCTTTGACACGTGTATACCTTGATTGATATGCTTTAATCATTCATTATTCATCTTCGTTTGAAATGAAATATTGAATTTTACGCGGGTTATGGCGAATGAATGATATTAAATTTCGGTTCGCATGAAGTCCATTTGTTTTAGTGCGATTAAGAATATATATATATATGTATATACATACGGATATATAAATAAGTTTAATCGCACGATTCAACTTTCTACAGAACTACCATGTTGAATTGTTTTTCATTGACAAATATATGTCAATGCGTACTCGATACACTTGTCCTCTGTCCCAGCAGGGCATTCAGTTATTGCATATTGTACATCGCGCGTTGATGACAATTGGTACCGCAAGTTAGAAGATGCTGATTGGATTGATTAATTCAATTATCATAGCAATAAAACTGTATCAAAATTTGGTTTCGAATTCAATCAAAGTTCGAGTCGGCTTTCATCAAAGTCAAAACAATTATTATACGAAACTGCGTTAAATGGCAAAACAAGTGTAAGGTCACGTTCAAATTGATAAAATTTGTTCTCCATTTTTTCATTTTTTTTTTTTTTTTTTTTTTAATCACACGGTATAATGTGTAACTAGCGCGATATTGACTTTGCGGTAACTAGTAATTATTCAACATTGAGCAAAGTGCGCGCGTTTAAAAAATGCAATTATTCAATTTTTCAGAAATTAGGTTTAATAGTTTTGCAAATAGAACCCGTCATGCACTCTATTTTAAGGATTATAACGAATCAATTAAACTTTTTATTATGAAACAAGACGTTCCTGTGCATAATTTTCTACTGTTTCTTTTCGCTTTCACGTTACTCTGGAATTGAACTTTCCGTATTTATACGAGGGAGAAGGAGATCCTATTTCTTTTTATACTTGTAATTAAGTAGAGCTGATTGAATTTGATAAATGGTCTTCATTTCATTTCTTCCCGTTTATCGAAATGTCATTTCAATCGATAGCTTTATTATAAGTTCCAGTATCGGATTACAAATTGTTCGCTCGAGAAAAATCGTAATTCACACGTACATTAGGAGATAATCGATAAATGAAATGGTTCCGGAATAAGGTATAACAGATCAATTTTTATTAATCATTGATTTTGATATTTGATTATTTACAAATGCGATTAGCTATTTAATTAATAAACTGTTTTAAATAATAAATGGAGTATTAGGTTAAGTGAAACTCACAATTTGTATTTAATTATTAATATATTAATTTATTAACGTCATAATTAAAATTATTTTTTACTGTAATTAAACATATATACATATATATAGAGAGAGATAGTATTTGTCTATTTCTTAAATAAGAAAAGATTGTATTTGATTGAGTATATAATATTATTAATCGATCATTAAATTTGTTTACAAATAATATAATCTTTTACATGTTTTAAAAAACTGACGATAAAAAAAGACAATTTGCAATTTATATATATTTTGATTTCATAATGATAATAAAATGACACATATTCGTAAAAACCGGGTGATCGTGATTATACATATATTCATTTAGCAATGATTACTACTGTATAGCTTTTCGGTTGTTTTTAATAAAAATATTTGAGGTTTCGATTAAAAAATATTATAAGAGGATAACGTTTTTAATGTATTTGTTATTATTTGTAGTTCGCGCAAAAAATATTGATTTGTTTTCAAAATAAAATATATTTCATTCAATAGTTGACGTGCATTTATTTTGATGATATATTATTTCTGTTACGAAGAGATTTTTCAATTTGCTTCAGTGTAATTCTAAAAATAGTCTCTTCATATGATTCGAATTTATATTTTTCTTTGCATTTGGTGTTTTAAACAATTTGTTTCTTAAATGTGTTATATATTATAATATTATATGTAACGTAATTCAAATTAATACATTTATATAAATACTTATTACATATATATATATATATAACTTGATTAACTTAAAAATCTATATAATAATATTATTCTGTAATATCACGTCTTTAGGATTTGTAAATTTCAAATAACTGAGTAGAAATGTATTGATTTAATATAATAAATAATCAATCGAATAATTAACTCTTAATTAAATTATATTTAATATTCGATTAATCGAGTTTCTATGTTAATCCGTTTCAACAAAATTTATCCATGTACTGCGGAAAGTGAACATTTGTAAGTAACACGAATAAAACGCTATAACAATATGTTTTTCTATAATTAAATTATTTTTAATGTTTCTCGCATCACAAAATTCGACTCATTAATTTTAAATGTTACTCTATAAACGTTGTTCATGCTACCATTACTAACTGTAAACTTCGCATCGTTGTAACACAAAGAGAAATATCTATTAAGCAACGATAAAAGTAACCGCGCGTTATAGATGACATTAAATAACTTTAACATTAATGCAACATTGCATCAATATCGAATGATAATGAGCGCGTAAGGATTATGATGTTGCAGTTTAACATTGAAACATAGCTTTTCATTAGCATGGATTCAATGTTAACACAACAAAATACCTTGTCTATAATTTTCATGCGATGTAATAATTATTGCGATTAATAAAAAATCATTGCACTGAAAAAAATTTCTGTTACAAATAACTGCCAAAACAGTATTGTGATGCGATGTTTGTCAACACGTACAAATGACCCCTAAATATCGTAAACATTACTTCGATTTGCTTATATTTTTACGGTTCTTTAACGGTAATCATTTTTTGTTGACAAACATTGCATCAAAGTACTGTTTTGGCACGGTAATTTTTAATAGAAATTTTTCTCAGTGTGAGTAGTCATTTTCTTAAAACAGAAAAAAAGATTAATATTTTATTGAAATCACACCGAATGAGATAATCCTGCAAATTTAACGACACTTGATAATAAGCATTGTATAAGTTAAAGCAATAAAATGTAAACAAATATGATTAATTATGGTTAACAATTTTCAAAATATTAACGTACGGTTGACAAAAATAATATTTTCAAAAGTCTATTTTCGTTTTGCCCTTATGCCAAGTTTATTGTCTAGTCTGATAAAATTTGCAGCGTTTTTTCTTTAAGTGTGTTTTTTTAGTACTTAAGGGCATAAAGAATTCGCGGTGACTAGTGGCTAAATTACGCGAGTATTAAAAAAAATGTGGCACACTTTGGCAACCAAGTCTATAGTAATAGAACAATTAACCATTTTAGCGAAATAAGCCCGATGGTGTGAGCAACAAAAACACCGCGCTGTCCCATATTTAGTGCATTTGCTTAGTGGAGCGCGGTTCCATTTTGACGTTCTATCAAACGAATCAAAGCTCGGCAAAGTTTTTAAATATTTGTCAGTATGAGAATATCAATTTGCAATTTTAATATATTTGCGGCAAAAGTTTCGAGCGGCGGTAAACACAGACGATTGTGTAGTTGTTTGATTAATATATATGGCGAATCACAAATATTACAATGCAAATATAATTATATATACCGTAGTTATAATTGTTGTTGTTTCAATCGATTATAAATGAATTTTATTAATTATCGAAACATCGTTGCGCGTTGACGGTGAGTTTATATATTTAATGAATATATGAAAAAGAGAGAAAACGAAGTTTGACATTTTTTCGAAAAAGTAAATCTGCTTTATAATATTGGCGGAAATGCAATTATTAACATTTTGCGTACAAATAAATACGTATTTATAACCGCTGATATATTTACGTTATCAAATCCGCATAAAAAAGCACCGTGAATTATGACCGAACGTGGATGTACAAAGAGAAAAAGTGTATTATTTTAAAACAATATATATGTACACATATATAACCGGAAGTCGGATAGTAGAATGTCGACTACTTTTTGTGATTGCGTCGATACAGAAACTAATATCAAACTTTTCTCTTTTTATATTTTATATCATGTCACACACTGAATGCACTAAACGTATAACTAAAGGATACTTTAACGCGAATCGCGTCTTCTATTAGAAACATTTTAAATCTCGTTAGTGCCCGTTGTCCCGTTGAATGGAACAATTTTTTCGAAGGCTTCGGTATGATCCTTATCAATTTATTCGCAACGTTGTCGGGAGTCACATTGATTTCTTATTTCTTAACGCCCACGCGTAATAACGAAAAACGAGAAAATTAGTCGCGATTCCATTTGGATCATGGCTCGTTACAGACTGCGTTCGAGCAGATTATAAAATAAGCGAGATGATATTACGCCGCGAAAATCCCATCCCGTTTTAATGTTTTACGAATATAACGTTCCCGGATAAATTACTCCGCGTGCTGTTTACGGCGTCTGACATTTATGATGCTTTTTTTTCCGCGAAACTTCGCCCCCAATGAAATGAAATAACGCGGACCAAATTTTCGGACGACCTTTCAGCGACAAGTGTTCCCTCCGCTTCCCCGTCCGCGGCTCCGTACGTTCGCAACGTAGCATCGCAATCGCGCGACATTCCTTGTAATTGTATATACATTATCGATCACTGCAATTTTATCGCGACTCCCGTAAGCGCGCCGCTGGTTATCCGAGTAGGTTTTCCCGTATAAAAATAATTACACGCAAGTCACGGTCGGTCCCTTATAATTCGATATTTCGCGCAGCCGAACGTACGAGCGCGCAAAAGAAAAGGAAACATTTTCGCCGAGACCGACATCCTTTCATCTGCTGCCACCGCGCGGAGAGAAAGACGCGCCGTTTAAGCAAAACATTTTCACCGTCCTTAATTCGCCCGGCCAATAATTATTTCCATCCGACCGTAATTCAAGCGAGCGAACGCGCGCAGAGGCAAAAAACAGATCCTTACGTTTGCTGTCCGATCCGGCGACCTTATCCCAAAAGCATCCTTGCACAAGCACCGTTGACCGCCAAACAACGAGCGACGCAATAAACAAAACAATAAACGCAGTTGACAAGAAAACCAACGAGAAAAACCAATCACAAAAATCGACCGGAAAGCACGGCAACTCGATTCCTGGATCCACGTACAAGCACTGCAGAAACAACAGAAACCGAACAAACGGAAAATGAAACGGCAACTCGGTCGCGGCGCCAAGGTGCGGGGCGGCTGCGGTCGAACTCTTTTTTACTTCCTTTTCGGCCGATTCGAACACCATTCACCGGGAAACTGTGATTTTCGGCGACGCGGGGGTGGGGGCACGGTCCGCTTCGGAGGAAGTGTTCCGGTTTTGCGCGAGAAATTGGTGTCGGAGAAGCGCGGCCCTGGCGGTCGCGTGAGCGCGCGAACGGCGACTGGTCGGTGCTGGGAAACGGTAACAGAACGTAGCCACGACACCGCCTATACCGAGCACGGCGCACTGAAAGTCTGGTTTCTCTCCCACTTCGGATCCAGCTCGGATATCGAGGGTACATAAGTACGCGTGTAGTAAAGAAAGGCTGCCGCAGCGGCGCTCTCTCTCCCCGTCTCCGTCTCTCTCTTTCCGTCCCGGTCTCGCTCGCACCCGCCTTATACCGCGGTCCTTGTCCCGCGTGGCTCTCGCTCCTTTCGTGTGCATTCGTGCGACGCTCGGCGGCGTGCACGTGGCTAGGACCGTATTACCCGAGGGTCGCACCCTTTTTCACGGGCTTTATGGTCGCGCGACCGAGACGAATAATTGGTCCCCGCGTGATCCGGGCTTTTCGTCCGACAGGTTGCGGCTGATTGGATTTGCGAGGGTCCGAAAAGGCGCGCGTGATTTTCTCCCGCGGTCGTCCGCGGTTATTCGCGGACCGCGATTGGGGCTGGATTCGGCTTGTTTGCGCCGCGGGTTTTACGTCTTGACGCTTCTCCGGGGCGAGTATACACTACTAAAACAAGTGTCTTAAATCGAGACATTTTTAATGCAAAAGACATAAATAGTATCTAATAATAAGACACTTATACACTCAGAAGAATTAAACTTAGAAAAGTGCTGTTTATAACACTAATTTGGCGACATTAAAACAAAATCCTAAAAATTACTGTTTATAATAGCATTATAATAAAAGATAGAAGGGAAATTTGGTATAAAAAACTGTATTTTTACAAGGAAAAACAGTCATTTTTAGGTTTTTACTTTAATGTCTCCAAATTAGTATTATAAACATTTTCTACGTTTAATTTTTCTCAGTGTATGTCTTCTGTAAAAATGTCTTGAAATAAGACATTTTTGCAACGTTAGTTTTTACAGTGTAACCGCGCGATTCAATCGTAATGTTACGTTTCGAGGGTTACGCGGTGGTGGAACGAATTTTGGTCTTTGAGTTGGAGCGATGAGACCACGCGAAGGGTGTTGTTATATGCGCGACCGTGGGATTGGGTTTGAGGACGAATATCGTTTGGGTTTCGTCTAGGCAGAGGTGCTTTTTGGTTCGACGTCGTTTGGTGACGGTCGAGGTGAGATTTGAAGTCAAGAAAGTAGACTGTAACTATGTTCGAAGGACGCGCGAAATATTCGATGGGTGTAATTTATGACCGCGGTAAAGACTGGCGGTAAAATGCGACGTGTTTGGGTTTTTGCAACGACGTAGGTTAAGGAAGCGTTTATTTGTTAGTCGTGGTGTTCCGCGCGAGCAACGAACGGAATAATGTTAATCAAATTTTATAACAAAACGTGTATGTGAGTATTGACGGAGCAATAACACCGCTTACCACGACGAATTTGAATATTCGTTTGGATTAAACAAATTAAGGCTCGTATAATGTTAAATGCGATGAATTACATCGAAAGCAGAGAGCACCCCGTTTTGAGTTATATATTTAATACCCGTTTGTTTAGCATATATTTAACGCGTGTGTTTATATATGAAAATTGTTTGCAACAGTTAAAAATTATTTGCATTCATTTGAAAAAGCAACTTTCTTTAAAACGTTTTTCTCTGCTTCTCTATATAAAATGTAAAACGAAAACTGTATATTCGCTCAAGTGAATTGTTTTGCTAAATTATTGTAAATTTAAATAGCTGGCTGGCTCTAATTATGCGCGGAAATAAGTAAATAAATATGTATTTATATGTTCGCAAATGGAACACGTTTTTATAGTTATGACATTTGGTATGTATCATCGTGTAAAATTTGACGAACAAAGTTAAACTATGATGATAGGATGAACGATTTAATTTGCTATTATACACTTCAGTTTGACCACGCAAACCGAATTATCTTAACGCCACTCAACCCAGAGGTTGCAGAATTCTTTTGCAACGTATTTACAATAACGTATATGAAGAATCATTAGTCGAAACAACGTACATTATTATGATACGCTTTTCTAGTTAATCCCGAATATTTATTATTTCGAAAATAATTATATTTAGGTTTGTGTACAATGGATGCATAATTATATACGTAAAATTTACAATTTGTAAAACGCTGTAACCACAATTATAAATAATTGGATTGAATCGATATTAACATAATGAAAAGAAATTGCACGCTTTAAAAATATAATAAAAATTTTATTAAATCAAAGGGTTGTTTATTTTTAATGTATATTTGCGAAACTGGTTTTAAGACCTAGATAAAATGTATATATATATAGGGTTTTTCTTCAAAGTAATATCGAACGCTTAATTAAGTAACAGTAATGAATAATCATTTCGATATAATGATAATTTTGTACAAAAAGTTTATAAAAGTTTTATAACTGCTAAAATTATACGAAATTTTATTGAAAATTTACTTACGGAAATACTGGAACGCGGTACTTTGGAAGTTCATGTTAATAAAATTACGTAATTTTGCAAAGTATCAAAGTTTTTTAATGGAAACAAAATTATTGCTGTATAAAATGATACACACAATAATTTAAAGTGGAGTGAAAATGTTGGAAATTCTTGAAATTTTTAACATGCCTGTATAATTGTTAAAAATAAATGGTAAACATTTTTTCAACAATCGCGCGTAATCGCATCCTTAAATTTTGTAAATTGCATTTTCAACACTTAATTAAAAACATAAAATTTCATGAAATTTTCATTTAACGTTTTCGGTACAAGCAATTACAAATGCCTATGTTTTTAGGACACTGCCTACATTAATATTATTCAATATGCAGTGCGAGTAGCTTGTCAAAATTTTTCAGATACACATTTTCGGCGGACATGCAGGAACAGACACAATATGTGTATATATAAATTCGTACACTCGTTCATACAAACACATAATCTAAATGTATGATATGTAAAATTTACTTATAATTTTATTCGCAAAATAAATATGAAATAGGATTAAATTCATTGTATGTAGTTCGTTTCACTTCACTAACATACATTTGAATTTTATTTAATTATTATAAAACATAAATATTTCCTAACAAAATAATCACTTACTTTTCAAATTAATTGAAACATTTATACTTCTATATTTTTAATTCTTTATGTATATAGATGTACATTTTGTTGAAAAACCCATATTTTTAATGCAATGTATAAAGTTATCTAAATAAGTAATGTATATATAACGTATAACGTACGGTATGTATAATTTTTTAAAAAAATGTTTATACTATTTTCAAATAAATTAAGAATTTCCGTGGAAAATAAATGGACGAATACATATGTACGAATTCATATAATATAATTTATTAAATATTCAGTATAATTTGTTAATGCGAAGAAAAATTTATATTTGTTTTTCGTTTTAATTTATTTTTTCTATTCCGCAATAACATTTGAATAAACAAATTTGATTTGACACAGACTTTATAATATGTATGTGTTTTAATTATATCTAATTTTGAATTGAGTATTCAAATGTACAATAATATATATATTCATCATTATATCTCGCATATGATAACTTCTTTAATACTTTATTTAATACCAATTTATTGTTATAATTTTACAGAAATTCTGAAAATTATAATATATATGAACATGGTTATTTACAACGCAAATTGTTACACATTAAGATTACATTTGCATATATTGTTTCAAATAGAAATCATATATAAATGGTGAATACTAAATATGAAAAATAAAATTAAATCATGAATTTCATAAACAGATTTTAGGAATAAAATATATCACTAAACATTAACGAATATAATTAATATTGTATATGATGTTTAAAAAATAATAAAATTACAAGTTATTAAAAATGGCCCAATGCAACTTAAAATAATATTTAAAAATTTATAATAATTATATTCATATAATGGAGGAAAATTAACAAATTTACGGCAATAATAAAATGAAAGCATACATTAATAATATATATTATGAATATAATAATATTACAATACGTGTAATAAATATTTAAAAATGCTTACATAAAATTATGTTATTTACAAAAATTGTTGGTTTACATTTAATATAAAGATATAATAATACTTTATGTTTATATAATTAAAATATCATATAATTGGATTATTATAACATATAGAATGAAAAAAGGTATTTTATACTGAAAGATATAATTAAGTAGATTGGCGTCAAATACTTAATCAGCGTAATACGAAACAAAAATTTGTAACAGTAATTTGTAAATATATTTATTTATATTATGTAATATAATATAAGTGTATAATTATAATTATAATATTTAACCGTGTCATTTATCTATTGAATCTTCATTTATAATTATTTTCAGAATCTTTGATATAATATTTCGTATAACTATATACTTGATTTTAATCGTGGTTCTTCCCTTATAGTTATCTGATCATTGACATAAATGCAGCGTGAATAGAGCCTTCTGCGCCTCAGACATGTGAATTCCTTTCTGTATTCCTAAGTGCATTCGGTGACTGTGATTAAAGTCATTCTACGTGCTGATTCTTGAGTCGCACAATCGGTAAAGTAGGATTTAAGTTTAGCTCGATTACCGTTTCTGCAACATGTACCAGTTTTAAGTAACGCGTCAAATTATGAAATACTTTTCAGGTATCATGTTATATTATATTACATTAATATATAATAATAAAACAGAGCAAACACATCTTCAGTCCAATTACGAACAACGAAGACTCGGATAGAAATTCAAATAAAGCTTTGTCACTTTTATTTCAATACATTTCAATATGAATGAAATAATAATAGTACCGTAGTAATGCCACAGTATCATTGTAACAGTAATTTTCAAACTGAATTTCTAAAATCATATTTGATAAAAAGATAGCATTGGGATCGAAATAAAAGAAGATTTATATATAAATACACGCTTCAATAATAGGAATATCATTTAACATAAATAAAATTAATATTAGAATAGAAAAAAAAAAAGTATCAACGGCACGTGGTGTTCCCAAGCGGTCACCCATCCAAGTACTAACCACGCCCAACGCTGCTTAACTTCGGTGATCGGACGAGAACCGGTGCTTTCAGCGTGGTATGACTGTTGACAACATCAAGTGTATATTTTCAGCATTTCGTAGTGCTTCAGCAAGAACGTCTAAAATTAGTGGGGGAAACCTGTTTTCACTCCTACTCTACACATTACTCGTGGTTCAATGCAAACGTAGCTGAGAGGTGGAACATCGACCTTCGTATTCTTTAGTTCTATTCTTTATCATTCCATCTACAACCAACCTATGGTGAACATAATGTTGAATGCTATATTCCAGCTTGCACGCATAATATATAATGTTATATGAACTTTCTGATAAGTTGAATAATTGTGTGCATATAAGATCTATAATAGGAAGAGAATAAGAAAGGAAAAGTATATATAATACAATGGGAAATATCTTAAGCTAAATTGAATATTTTGTAAAGTAATTGTATTCAATTCTAGTCAAAACATATAGCGGAAAAATGTTCTAATATTTAATTGAAATTAGCACTAAATATTCCATAATGTAGGATGCATTTTTAATAAAAGTATACACTGAGAGAAATAAATGACGAAAAATTACTATTTATTTCCTTAATTTGGAATCATAAGAGACAAATTATAATATTTACTATTTTTAAAAGTAATATATTATGATAAAGTAGTATGTTTCGATGTAAAACTTACTTTTTCCTTTTAAAAACAGTAAATATTATTCTTTTTCTTTTATGATTTCAAATTAAGGAAATAAATAGTAATTTTTTGTCTTTTATTTCTCTCAGTGTAAAATAATTTATTTTTAATAGATCTATTAATTTATTACGATAGACATATATTTTATTTTGGATAGTGCAAAACAACTAATTAGTGTTATTATGATAAAACTTTAACCCGAATTTCATCATATGTATTATATACATTTGCCATTATTTAATAAAATTGTTTATATTTTGCATTCTTTATTAAAATACCAAATAATAATAATTACAAAATTGATCGTTAAATTTTAATATTATTTAAATACCATGAAACAAAATATAACCCCCATCCAAAACCGACCAAAATCAAAGTTGCTCAACTTTGGCGATAAAACAAGAAGCGATATACTTTTAGTAAAATATATATATACCAGTCATAGACTTTGAGCGCTTTTTTATTTGGCACCCAACACAACGAGCAGTGAATATCTGAAAATGCATTGTATACAGTTGTATTTACTTGGTCCGAGTGATATCACGGATCCATGCAATATAATAATATTGACACTTGGAAGATTGCGTGTGTATAGGAAAAAGTAAATTGAATTTCAGCAGCAGATAAAATTTTCATCATTGATATATCATTTATATGATGTGATATTAATT
>JABFQC010000606.1:0-25196 GCA_022817085.1 Psilanteris sp. ZL-2020
GTTTATTACACTTTATGAATACTATTAATAAAATATTTAACGGAATTAAATGTTATGAAGTAATGTTATTATAATAACATTAATATTGCAGCTATTGTATAATTAAATAATTTCAAAATATAATTAAATGAAAGAAAATTGTAAGCTTATACTAAGAATATACTTTCATTATTCATACAAAATACCTCCGACTTGAAAATAGACAATCCTTATTTATTTTAGTTCATAAAAAGAGAATATTTTAATAAAAAATATACAGTGGATTTTGTTTGCAATATATTTAAAAATCATATATGTAAATGTACTTTTATCATATAGTTTATTATATTTTGTGAAATTGTAATTTTATAAAATACGTGTTACAATAAATTTATTAATGGTATGTTAAGAAATTCCATATTCTATGTTTTACATTGTGCATTGAAGCAAATTTAAATATGCTACTGGTTGTATGATAAAATTTCAGACTTTTCCTTTATTTTTAATTAAAATATCGGTTTTAGTATTAGAAAGATTTTTTGTGAGCTAATTATATATCATTCTAAAATTGTCTAAATTATATATTATCCACATATAAAAGATTATTATTTTTTATAATGAAATTTTTGTAAGATGCATTGATTATTATTATTAATGGCAATATTAATTTTTAAAAACAATAAAAATTTATTTGTTTTAAAAACAAAGTTTAAATTATCGTTAAATACCGATAAAAGAATATGAAATTGGATTAATTTAAATAAATATTAAAAATGCTTGCAGAATAATATGAATAATTTAAAATGTTCATAACATTCTAATATTTGCAATTTTGTTCATAAATTAGATACTTTATTTTGAAGAAAAAATATAACGTTAGTTTATGCATGGTAAATTCAGTGAGCCATTACTTGATTTTAATTCATATTCAACGTGCCATTTTGATCGTAAAACAGTTTTATTTTTCCTAATTTTTCGTACTTGTAAAACATTCTGATTGAAAAGGTCATAACTTTTAATTTATTACATCTAACAGCTATAAAAATATAAGTTTTACTTTTTGCTACCGACAGTTGTGGTGCATATTTTGATTTTATTGGTGACGCGAATATTAGATTTGATATTTTTCAAATAAAACAATGATAAAACATAATTTATTATTTAATAAATAGTTGTTATGTAAATGTGTTTTGCATAAAACATCATTTGTTACATTTTATTAACTATTTCATACTTGTAACATATAATTATATAGGCGTTATATCAATTTCAATTAAAATAGCTGTGAAATTGTTTATGTGGTATAGTGCAATTGAAAGTTAATAATTTTAATAACATTAATTACTATTTAAATTTATTTCCACATATTTATTGCAAAATCTAAAGTTCTGTCTTACTATCGTGACATTTAATATTGCAAAAAACATTGTTAAACATTTAATAATTTATTTATAAACATACAAATAGGTATATAGTATAGTAAAAAGTGCTATTGTGTGGTGGCGTTGTCCGGTAGCCATATTGACGCTTGCGCATGGCTATACTTCAAGGCGTCTTTAACAAATATCGAAATAGATATAGATAAAGAAATGCTTATTAATGTTGATTTATTTGCAGTTGTTTTATAACGTGGAGTCGAAATTGTATAGCATAACAAGTTTTTTTTGTGTTGAGTTAAAAATTTAAGTTTTTAACTAATTAGAAATTACTTATCAATGTATAAATTATGTTACTGTATTGTATGATATCAATTGTAATAGTGATTGCAAATAAACCGATTATTTTGCATATATCTTGACGAATTATCGTAAAGTATATATTATATATCGTCGTCTTCATGTTGAATCAATATTACATTGACGAAAATTGTGTAGTAAAAATTATATAGGACACGGACTTATTTTTAAATATACAAATATGTGGAAAATTATATATATTCTATAAATGTACAAAAGTATATATATATATATATATATGTATAAAAGAATATATATATATTCATATGTAATACATGTGTATTTTTATTTATAAGCATATTTTAAATTAATATATTATTCGCTATATATAGGCATTTATTGATATATAATGTATGTGTAATGTCAAACAAATTAATTAATGTTATAATTATTATTGCCAATTATAAATATGTAAGTCAGAATTTTTTTGTTAATGGTGTTAAAAATATATAAAGACAAAAATTATATTATAATTTAAATGTTATTTTTAAAGCTAAATTATTTACTAATAAAATTATTTATATTATATGTTTATTGATTATTTAATTCTTCACTTGTAGTAAAATTGAAATAATATTATATAAGTAGTATAATCATATTTAGAAGCAAAATAAGCTTAATTGTGTAATACAATTATATGTTACTTTATAATAGATTCTTATTAGTATGTATTTAAGTATTATGATGTTATATCGTTAAAAATGTTTATACAATGAAAGAAACAACCCTGCAAAGTTCACCATACTAGATGGTAATATAATAATATTACTGTTTATAATTCGAATTTTGGGCCATATGAGGCAAGTTGACTAAATTTACTGTTTTTAACAGAAAAAAATCAAATTATTTATACAAATAATTATATTATCTTAATATATTAGTGTTGAAAACAGTCAATTTTACCGATTTATCTCACATGGCTCTAAATAAGCATTATAAACAGTAACTTTTCAACATTAATTTCAAGCTTGATTTTTCAATGTTTATATCGTTATAATAATTATTTATTTTAATGCCTAATTACGATTTTGAATCTTAAGATACTGACAATCTCACATTTTACAATTTGTTAATAAATATTTTATATGTCGCAACGTGACCTAAATTCAACATAAAAGATAATTTCGAGTATTTATAAGTACTAAATTTTACATAAATTTACTTCATATATACATATTATTATATTCACTCAAATGTTTTGACTTTGAAATAAAATGAAACAAAATACTTTAAAGTAGCCAAATATTTTAAACCCGAGAATGTTAAATTGGGTTACACTCAAAGCATAAATTCTAACTTCATTAATTAATAATACTAGGATGAACTTAGATTTCAGAAACTTTCTATTAAATGGATTAAATTTAAAAGCAACAATTTTGTATGTTTCAAATGTTTTGGCCAAAAAAGGATAAAAAAAATGCTTTAACAGGTCTTTTATTTCGTTTGTAATTTGCTTAAGCAAAAGTTTTGGTTCATAATTTGTAGACGTAAAGTTCACAAACAATCTTTCATAAGATAATTCAAATATTAAAACGTGGTATACTTATTTTGCTTTGAAAATTATGACACAAACCAGAAGCGTCGAGTAATTTATAGTCTAATTTCTCGAACGACGAAACATAATTCGTGGGTTGTGTAAAAGTTGCCATTTCATCTTTGTGTGACACAATCATTTTCTAACTTTTGTTTTGTACATTGCATTCGTCGCCGCGGAGCAAAAGGAAGACGCGCATGCACGCGTGTCGAAGATGCGATACGTCGGCAGTATCGGGAGTGTGTGTTGGTGCACACGGATGACGGGACGCCGACGCGGGCGTCGCGACGTTCGACTGTACAGTTTCCGTCGGTGCTTCCTCGAGGTGGTAGAGTTCAGTTCTTCCTTCCACTTCGTCCAGACGCGACAATTGTCAAGACGAAGAGTATCACCTCGATCCACCTTCGTTTCAATATTTCTCTTGTCATTTAAATAATCAGCCACCTTAGGGAGTTTTATTATTATAATTTTTTTGCTCTTCATTCTCTTTAGTCCTTTTTCTTTCTTTCAATTATTTCGATTCGAGGTGTGATTAGTGTCCATATACAAACTGATATCTGTGAAGTCAACCATCGTCAACCCAAAGTAAGTAAGGATCCTGCATGTCACAATTTTGTATCACGAATGACTATCGATGGAAACTAAGATGTTGAACTTGAGAACTGACGGTCTCAGGATCTAATTTAGCAAATTAAACACTACTGTGGACAGTCTATCCTGAGCGAGATTTCGTGCGAAACTGGCAGGATGTTTCCGGTGACAGGAATCCGCGAGCCGCTTTACGAGGAGAGTGGGGTGAAGACACCGGTTGCACTCATCAACCCTTCTAAGTCCCCTTGCCTCACCCCCTTTTTTCCCGTTACCTTTACAACCTTTATAGTGTTCTGCATGTATAATTACAGACACGGGGAACGAGCCGCAGTAGTGTGTTGGTGTACTCGAAGCACAATTCGCGTTTCAACGTGTTAATGGGATTCGTATTTGGTTGTATATGATTTGCGTATGGACGTATCATTGTACAGACCAATGACAATATTTGATTGTAAAAACACGCGATTGACTCTTCTCTAGGATTAATTATATGTTTTAAATTAATAAAGTTTTTGTTTTTATGACGTAGCTTCTGATATATTTATTTAACGAAGAACACATTACGGGAATAATTTTGTAAATAATTTAGGATTTTTTTATTTAATGATTAATTAAAAAAACTTTAGAAAAATATGCGGATTAAGTTTTGATTAGTTTATTTAGTTGAATTATTAAATAGATATTTTTCAGTTTGAGTTTAATTGGTTTTTATAAATAATTTATTTAACTTTGTTAGTGCAAAACGTAAACATAATGTTTTTTTTTTTTATGTAATAAATATCAATTTTGTCGATTCTATGTTCAAATGAATTTACTAGTCTATATTTATACTTATATTACTACTTTAGTCAGTAAACGTAACGTGTGAATAAAAATTTATGATGAGTAAGAAGAAATGAAGTGGAAAAATGTGTGCATTAGATTGTTGTCCTATTTTGCATGTTATGACATAGTAATGGGATTTTCTTTTTCTTTTATTCCTTTACTTATTTGGATACAGCTAATATAATATTACAAAACTGATATAATTATATTTACACACGTTATTAGTCATAATCGTATCTATCGATTTCATTTTCATATAATCATTCTTTATTATTGTTAAATTATAATTTAAAAAAATAATTTGTAATTGTTTTTTAAAAATAAAATTATGACGTTAGATTATAACATAACTTGCATGTATATTTTGTATACATTTAATATAAGATTTTACTAATCATAACCACAAAATTTCATTTATTTTATAAAATATTATTCATTTATACTTATTTCTAATGTAATTAATTTGACACGACTCAATAAAATATGACGTTGATTAATGAACAATTTATTACTTATATTTATTGAAAATGTATTAAATTTAAAACAAATGTATATTTTAAATTATTACAAATTTAAAATCTTAAAATATTACTTTTTGTACGCTATTTAAATAAAGAATTGTTTTATCAGAACTATATCTTTTATCAATTTTATCGTTCAAGACTTAAACATGCATACTTTTTAATAATTTACTTTTAATTTTAATACGATCAGATGGGATATATATAGAATAATTCAAATTATATCACTATTATTAATATATATTTATGTAATTTTTTAATTCTAAATGTCTTAATTTTAATAATGTGTATATCATATGAACATTATATTTAACAATTTGTCAAATATAAGTAAAATTTATATATAAGTATAATAGTTAGTTAAGAAACTCTAACTATAATACAAATAAAAAAAGAAGTAGAAATAGGAATTTAAATTTTGCAGCATCTATTTTTATTTCGTTACATCTATTTCAAAATATGAAATTAAAATTTATTAAAATGTAATATATAATAAAAATTATCCAATTTAATACTATATATATACGTATAGATCAAAGTTAATTGAATTTACTTTATACTCTATGGATTCATTCGACTGAAACGTATTTTACATTACAACAAAAAATATCAATTATTCTTATTATATGCTTGCAATAGTAATAGTAATACTAAGAGTAAAATGATACATTGAACTCATTTCGATTATCACCCAAGTCTACACACATACCCACTGTATATTACTACATAGAACTGTCTTTGATAAATTATTATAACGAATAGACTTTTTCCTCGACGTTAGTATAGTTTTTGCCACGATTTCTCTTCTCAGATCTCCGTCAAAGTAAGGAAACCAAAAGTGGAATTAAGATGAAATATAGCTTAGCATCTCTTTGGCTTGCATCCTTACCCTTCTGATAGCGAACCTTTTCAACCCCTTTTTGTTGGCCAGAAGCAGGCGGGATCCCGGCATAGGGCGACCGGTTGTCGCATTCTGTATATTCTTTGTACAACGCAACGCAGAATAATGAATTATATTTTTCTCTTCCACTGAAGCATAGATTATCATATTTTTTACTATCTACAAAAAGTTAGCGAGCCTGTAACGGCGAACCCCTGTGCCACTGTTTTTCCTCGTCTTTTTATAGATAGAAAGGGGTGTCCCATCCCGACCGCTATGCGCGTATATAAATATTTTCTACCTGCATGCGAAGTCTTTGCATATGCACGAACGCTAACTAACTCCTTTTCCCACTAACCAACGGCGAAACAAAAATGAAAGCAGGACGGAGTTAGAGGGTTAGATGGAAAACTAAGCCCAACCATATGGTAGTGGGCAAGATCTGGTTCGCTACTGTCAATAGTTGCGGGCTATTTTACGGCAATATTCGAGCGTAAAACACACCGGCGTATCGCAAATCAAAATGTTCCGTATTATTCGGGACGCAATCAAAAGCCAGTAAACTAATGAATTAATGTCGACGTAATCGCATAAGTTGTCGCCGATTGAAAGTTGATAGCAGGTTGGGTTACTTGTTTTATGGAGCCGCGGTTACGAAAACACACATAAAGTTCGGATTTCAATGGCGGGATCGGTTTACGCCGCCTAGGAAACGATGGGTTATTGAATACACGCGTATAATTATGTTGAATCGTCAAGATCTAACGACAGTTTGAATCGTAATCCGAGTCCGCGTGTTGGGTCGTTTGTGTTTCAACCGTTGAAAATGGCTCGACCTTTGGGACAAAAAGTGTCAATGGGTTAATTGGTCTCCGAGCTCAATTAGACAAAGGCGCGTTGATAACCTACGATTCCATCCCACCTTCGTCGTCGCTTCGGTCTCCCGTTCCTCGTTTCTTTCTTTCTCGCGCCATTCCTTTACTTCTCTCTCGCGACAACGGGATCCGCGACTCGTTTCACACATGGCGTACTCAACCCCTTACCTTCTTGTTTCGGTTTCCGTCTGTGCCGCGGAGGCCATGCATTAGATCTTATCCCTGAAATTATATGTCTGTCTGCCTGCTTGTCTGCTCCTATTCTTTCTTCTTACTCCTTACAGGACGTTGCCACTTTCTATACATACACTTTTTTGGTTCCTTTTTTCTACGAGCTGATGATATATGAATTGCCTTTAACTTGTTCGAGTAATTTAATTGCTCGTGTTATTTTAAACATACGAAGTCCATCGGAGTTTCAGTCCCACGTCGTCAATTGCCGGTCAAAAATCGTATTATGGTGTATGTGGTGGTATGCAATTTGTTTTCATTATTTTTAAATTTATCGTTGATATTAATTCAAGTCATTTTCATAGCTATTATTATGCCGATAAAAATTAATGTCTGAACTAAACTGACTTTGGTTTTTTATACATATTATTTTGTTTTGTGGAATAATATTTGATAAATATGTTAATTCGAATATTAATTGCAATTATTATCGTTAGGTAATTGGTATAATTTGTATGACTAATATCAATTGAGTAACGCGCGGTTCATGATACTCGTTTAAAAATAATTGTCGTATAATTAATGTATTAATGCTGTTGGAGAATGTTATGTGTGGAAACGCAAAAGTAGGTGATGAGCGTGTTCCAAAGTTCTGTGATTAATGAATCTTACCAAGCGCACGCGCGGTTATTCGCGCTCAGTCAGCTGGCCGCTATCCTATCGTTATTAAGCAACAAGTTGCTACTTCTCTTTCTATCTGAGTGTGAAATCTAGTAGTGCACTTGTTTACTTAAAAATAAATACAACCGGTGTAATGATATCTGACATTATTTTCCTCAACAAGGCTTGAAACTTCGTCAGTCCGTGTAACACCACCTGAATTGCTTCTTTTTCGTGCAAACTTTTAACAACTCTAACTGCTATCGTACAATACGGTTTTTTCTAATAAGACACGAACAAAAACACGTTAAAATTATTTAAAATCGTATATATTACGTATTGGCGAAATTGTTATTTAAATTATTTCAAATATATGCATTTTCAAAATTA
This sequence comes from Psilanteris sp. ZL-2020, assembly GCA_022817085.1. Lineage (NCBI taxonomy): Eukaryota > Metazoa > Arthropoda > Insecta > Hymenoptera > Scelionidae > Psilanteris > Psilanteris sp. ZL-2020. Next base: position 8,163 of record JABFQC010000606.1, read on the forward strand.
ATTACAATTCATAAATACGATATATAATAAATCTAATTATCAGATATATATATTCACAAAAGTACGTAATTTTTCTTTGTCAAATTTCGAATTATCTTTTCATTTATTTCCTGTTTCTTTGATACCCATTCGTAGGAAATTTAGTAAACGAAACCTTCCATTAGAAAGTTGCGATTAGGCGCGACTCCGACGAATAGATTTTAAAAGCGACGCCTGATTTATGGAGGATCGAGTGGTCTGACTCGCGGAACCCTTTCGATTCCGCGTGACAAAAGGTCATGGTCCTCGGCAACGGATGTAATCGTATGCATTTTACGGGTTTTCAGATCGCTACAGGAGCGCGTCATGGATCGCGTTTCGCCCTGCTTACGCACCGTGACGCGTGTAACTCGGTAATAAATTTTGATTACACACGTTTTTGTCTGTTGCTTTCTATCCGTGCATTTGGAGGTAGAGCGAGATGAGCATACGCGTGTATTATGCGAGGCAACAAACTTTCTATGGGATGGTATTTTTCAACTGCAGAGATGTGCCATAAGCGACAATGGGGTCGCGCGGTATTACAACGGCCGCGTACTCCGGTACCTGGATCCTGAAGTGGCGTAAATATTTAATTTACGTCGAGTACCTTCACTTTAAACACAATACACAGCGATAGATTTACTTTTGCACAATGAAGCTAATGATATTTATTTCACTCTTAGTAGCATTTCTGAACAGTTCTGGGGGTGTATTATACAAAAAAAACGTATTTGCTTTCCATTTGAACAGGTAAAAACATGTTCAATTAACCAAAACCTTTTATCGTTTGAAATCCGAATCTGTTATGTTTGTTCGTTTATAATTATACGCGAACATTCGACGAAAAGATTATTAGCAAGGCTAAGCTTTTCGAAATCAGTTCAATAAGACTACGTTTTTTATGTAGCGAAAAAGTCGACCGTCGCCTCGCTAAGTTTCGAGGTCGCGCCGAGTTTTCCTAACATTCATCCAAGTTTTGCGACGAAGATATATCTTTTGACCTCGACCTACGGGATAAGGTTTATACTTTGTTTGTTAAAAATGTGTCCCGACTTCCTCGAGCTTTCGTCTTTACACATTTTGAATCATTACATTTACTTCCGAGCGTAAACAATGAGATAATGTCTGTCTGCGTTTTCGGGTTCCGCATCCACTCAGGGAGTTAAGCGCGATTCCGCCTCTTTTATTTCCCCCGCTATCTCTGTGTCAATATATATAGAATACTCGATGGAATGCGTAAGAAATCTAGAATTATAATTATGTTATATTTACAATGGCGTGCCGATGAAAAGCGAATATTTAAAAAGATATACGCGTATGTCGTGGACATGGAATTAAATATAATATATGGATATTATAATACGTACATAATATTATATCGACGCCTGCATACCTAGGTGCGTGTGCGTTGGTGCGCGTCGTATGTATTACACGCGTTGTTCAATTTTGCGACGTCTCGCTTCAATTCAGTCAACGGATTTTCAACCATTATCAAACCGTTTTTCTCGCTTCTCTCTCTCTCTCTGCTCCTTCAGTTCCACCTCCGATTGCGTAGCTTGCTTTTCCTCCTTTTGCTCTCGCTCTTTTCTTTGCGACGTCTTTGCGAAGTCGCGCACCACTTTGTGCTTGAAGACAAATTGGAAATATCTTCTTGCAAAATATAGCCGCCCTCTTCAGCTCACTGGAATATATATGCGACACTAGCATATCCGGTCGTGCATGCGTACCGTTATTAAATATCAACGAAAAGTACAATTTCCAGACCTGCCCTTTTCTACACACATATTGACGATACTTGTGTAATTTCGATAATACGCTTTACCCGACGTAACAAACGTAATTTCACCAATTATATGTACCCGAGAAGTATTTTGTGGTAAAATATTTTTGTTGCGTATTTTTTGGACGCAATTAAATGTAATGTTGGTTTAATGTAACAATGTATTTCATTAAACTGAAGTTGGCAAATCTCTGGGATGTAGTGACTATATATATATATATATATATATATATATATATATATATATATATATATCAATTACATTTTATTACAAATTCTGGTGTGAGTTTTTATTCCCTGAAGGTGCTATTAAATTGAAGTTAGAGCTTGAATGAGAATTTTTCTTCATTAATTAAATCTGACAATATATAATGATTATTATAATATGATTAATGAACTTGAATGCCTCTAATGCTTCGTTCATTAATGAAGGTATGAATGGTTTTTGTTTAATGTTCTTTAAATGGGCAAGTTGTCATACAGATATCATCTATAATAGAGATCAATATAACGCTGCATTAAGAGATGGGAATGTCTGTGGGGTCCTATAAAAAGGTATACGTATTTAGGGACTATATAAGCCCCTCAGAATTTTTTTTTATTCTCAATAGCAGGTAGAAGAGAAGTCATGGTTTAAGTTGTGTGTAAACTATTCGGATATTGTGTTTTTTCTTTAAATTTTGACCAAAATTAGGTCAAGGTCGTTGGTCGTGAATATGCACCCAGTTTGACGTATATTTTATTAACGCCCTTTAAAAAAATCTATTAATCAATATTGCAATGTTTGAAAACACTTAAACGATGAAAAGAAATATTTAAAATTACAACAAATTTGTGTTGGTGTTTAAAAATTAATTTTTTTGTAAATTTATTTTTCAAGTTCTATCCAACTTTAATATAAATGCGAATGTTTTTAGACTATTTTTTAATTTTTTTCTTAATATTCAGTTTTTGCTTGGTATAAAATTTATATTAGTCATAGTAAATATTGTAAATATCTTTATACGCAAATATAAATTAGTCATATCAATTTAGATACTCAAGACTTTTAAGGACAATAATTATACACGAATTAGAAACGGAAATAAAGAATTAAAACGTAATCGACACTAGAGGCATCGTGGTAAGAAACTATAGACGCAGCCACATCCGTTTCCGGTTTGGTCGATCGTGGATTAAAATGGCAGGTAGTGCGCGATTTCAGGTAGTCGGTCCCTCGGGCGGCTCTTGAAAAATGAACGTGTAAGGGTTGAATACAATGCCCTCGGATTTAAAGCTGAAAAATAGAAGGAAGCTAGTCGGAGCTACATGCCTAACTGTCGTCACAATGACACCAAATAGGCGGTTGATTGCACAATACTTGGATGTTTATCGACCCATCATCGCTACGTGTCTCTTTCGAACGGAGAGGTGCATTGCACACGCAAAGCCGCATGTATTTCTACACTACCGATGGATTTAGACGATGCTCCAAGTCAACAGTCGAATGTTACACCCAATTTGACATCCTCAATACTAACCCATACGATTTGCAATCCAAAAGTAAGATTTCGAGTATTTTATAGAAGTCAGATTTCATGCGTTATTAGGATGTGCCAATCGGATATATTCGGATGTTATATAGATATTGATTACGATTTAACTGATCATTTTTCAGTGCATTGAATTCGTAAAACATTCACTTTTTAAATTAACCAGCAAGTGAAAGGTATATATAAACAACGGGAATAATAACATTCGTTTATACTTTTTAATTTAAAATATACTGCTTTAATATATATATATATATATATATTTGTATAACCCTAAAAACTGATTTATTGATTCAATTCTTTGTATCGTTTTGCATGAATTATGAAATGCTCGTACCAAATATTTCAGTGGTTATAGTAGTTGGATAACCCAACGCATAGAAATAGAAATAACTGGAATGCATACTTTAGAATACTACTCTAAATATACAGTATATATTTAAATCTCATGACTGTGAATTTCGAACAAAAAAAAAACAAAAAAAAATGATTAAACGCATTCAAAATGAGTATGTATATTTTATTCTCGAAATGGTAATAAATTCTCCATTGAGAAAACCAAATCACTGTTTTCTAACGATTGTTATCGGTTTGGGCATGCCAAAATCGGAACCGACTTTTGGCAAGCAATTTCGAGATCACTGCTGCGATTGTCAGACGTTTTAACATTTAGCGCGAAATTGTTGGAGTTATCAAGAAGCCATGGCTGACAAACGTTGCCGATATTACAACGAGATATATACCCAGGAGGTTTTGGGGGCTGGTCGAGGGTGGTATGAGTATGTGGAGCTTGAAAGGCGTTGCCTGGCAACCACTCTCGGTTCTTCGTAATGGCTGCCACACACGTCACACACATACTCCCCCTCATCCCCTATAACACTACCGCCACCTTCATACTTACACTCACTCAATCCCTATTCGTATAATACATATCTTGCTTGCTTCGTACACCCTAAGCGCGCGCTTTCGGGCTGCATTCGGACATTTTTTTCAAATTGAAAATTTCCATATCTTATTTCTGGTCTTTTTATCCGAACAACTCCAAAAACACACTGTGAAAGCCGCAAACGTAACTAGCGTCAATTTTGGTTTCCGTCATTCATAACCAGTAGTCAACAATCCAACGCAAATAAAATAAATATAGAAAAAGAAAACATTTGTTTGTTAATCGTTTTCGTTTTCTACGATAAACGCGTCATTGATAACGACATACCGATTAATCAACTCAAACCATGCGCAAAACTAACGACAGAAATCCAAGTAGCCGAAATCGCCAACTCCGAAGTTCGTTAATCAGACGTCGGAGCACGTGTTTCTTGCCGGCAGCTGTTGAGACACTTATGCAAATTGCGTTTTGGGCCGCGAGCTGCCCGAGCTTTCAGCTTTATGTACCGCATTTAAACTTCGGCGAATTTGCATCGGCTGGATCGTTCGAATCGCTCGCGCTATCTCTTTTCTGACACTGTGCCTACCCCTCGCAGTTTTCAGACTAGATTATTCAACGTGGATGAGTCGGGGAGTGATTGACAGTGCAAGAGGAACAAAACATATTTCTGTCTTCGTTATGCTTTCCCCGTTTCCTCGTCGCAGTTTTCTATAGGTACGCGTATACCTGAACACCTTTAAAAATATGACAATATCAACTAATTTGCATACAAGCTGCACTTACAAACGACGCGCGGCCCTTTCTCGAGCAAATTTATAGTAAATATAAATTTATCCAACACGCGAAATATTATATTATGCGCGTATTTCAATTCGCGGATTTCTGTTTATTGGATCAATATGGACGAAGACTTGATTTCTTTTGTACATTATTTTAGTTAGTAACGTTCGGTATTTTTTTTTTTTTTTTGAAGGAACAAAAAAGTCGGAAATCTGCATATGTCGAGAATGGCATAATATTGTCATGCAAATATGGAGGAGAGCGTCGTAGACGGGAAAGCTAGGTAGGTAGGTAGGTAGGTAGGTAGGTAGATAGCGAGCTACTAGCTAGGCAGATAGGTTGGTAGGCAGCAGGCAGCAGGCAGGCATACAAGCATATACGTGTATACGCGTTCAAATATGAACGCGCGGGAGCTGGTTTGTGATTTACATACTCTCTGTATGGACAGAGTGGTTGTTACACTCCACATTCTATATATCTGATTATTCACCGTGTGGAAGCACGGGAGTTCTGAATCAGAGAGTGGCCCAGATCACTGGGGATCTGTACATATTTGCAAATATATTTAGCCGTTCCACGGGGCCAGAAGTTAAAAGGGCAAACGAAATGGTCGATATTCGAACAAACTTGTTCAGCCGCAGTCTGTTTAATGATTTCGCCTTTCAACCATTTATGTTCAATTTCCTTTCCTTTTCTTCCTGATATTCTGCGCTCAGCAATAGTTTACATTTAATTAATGCTTTTGTGCATTTAGTTTTTTAATTTTTTTCTTTACGAAACTGTACATTCCAGTTATTATCGAATGAACGCGTGAAAATGCTATTCAGATTGTATCTTTCGTAAGCAAATCGCAGGAGCCAATCAGATATGGTTTTCAGGTATATGCATACATACACGAGGGTCTTAGGTACACAGCCCCAAAAGCGTACGAAAGGGTTAGTTAGTCTTGTTATACCGATCACGTCGGAAGCTTGTTCATCCTCTTCGTCAACATTCGTATATTTGTGTAAATTACTGAATATTTTCCAACAAGTTAGTTTGTTGCAATAAATTATTGTGAATAATGTCGTTGCGTTTGTACATGTCGCTGTTGCTGACACATCGAAACAATATTGAACAGCAATATCGATAATTGAACCGCACAAAGTAGAAAGCGCATTTTGAATTCATTTCCAAGGCTTACGGTGAGAGAAAGACAAAATTTGAAATCACACGTGATTTAGTTATGCATTTGAACAATTTTCTTTGGGTAGCGGCACGTAGCCGAGGTCGTGCCAACTTCTGACAGATACAAATCCTCTCAGGCGTTATTTGTACAATCCCGGTCGTAAGAATCCGCCTTTTCTCTCCGCGTTTCGTTCTCGTTTTCCGTGCACTCGACAAATCTCGATATGGAAAATCCGCGAAACGTATAAATGTAGCCGTCAGTCGCAGCCTGCTAGCACCCCTAACATCTTTATTCGACTTGCGACTGTGTTGCAACACTACGGATGATTTTGGCGAAATGGAATGTGGGAGGCGCAAAAACAGCCCTCGCCACGGCTGGTAACGTGCGTGCAATCCTGCATATCTGCGCCCCGTTGCCAATACCCTGGCACTTCCAATAAAGAATCTCAGCACGGCCGCGATTTTTCACTACATTTACCGACAAACGTAATTTCTATTTTGCGCGCTTTTTATTGCTGCCTTGCCCTGTTCGCAAAATCTTTTCTCGCGGGCTTGTGTGCGCCGCGATAACACCGGCGCATTTGTTCGTTCGTTCCTACCCAGGCAGCAATTTATACCTCGGCTGCCTATTTAGTTTCTATTTGGGGGTATCCTTGACTTTGACGGTAACGAGTTTGAAATAACGCTGGCATTTGGTTATGATCATTTTTTTCGTGAGTTTATCAGTGCGCGATAGCAATTCATTGTAAGGAATATGTAAGCAAGCAGATGTCGTGGACATCGTAATCGGTGGTAGCGTGCAATGTGGGTGTAACTATTGTATGTAATTTCAGTTTTAACGACGCGCGCCGAGAAAATATTAAATTTAATTTGTGTATATGGATTTTACAATTATTTGTAGATTCATCTTTACTGTCGTTCTGGTTTGTCAGAATTTATATTTTGCAATGTAAATTATGATTACAAATCCTCATTTGAACTAAATATAATCGTTAGTATCTCACGATTAATACAAATAAAGTATTACTAAATGAAATGACATTGTTTAAAACCTAATTTTCTGGTCAACAAGACTTGGTCGTCCTAGTTTCAACCATTTGATAAAACAAATGTAAAAATTTGTTGACGGTTGGCAATTTCTCGTTCAAAAGTAGAAGCTGTTCACTTATCTCGTACGACTCATTGGCCGTTGATGTCGTAACCGTGGCTAACATCTCGGCTATATAATTATATTATTATTAAACATGGCAGCGCCCGGTTCATGCATACATTCGCGTATATAGCAAAGCTTCTTCTAGCAACGGCATCATCCAGTTATATTCAATGCTAATCGCAAAGATATTTTCGACGTGGTATGCCACTGCGCTTTGCTCAGCAGAATCTAAGAGGGTTACGTTCCTACCCTACGTCTTGTAAAATACAAGGTCCGCGCGCGATAGAAGAAGCCTGATAAAGACATCCCGACGTTTATCCTTTTCTCCTTTCTTTTCCCTTTCTTCTTATACCGCGGTGCAGTATTATATGAAATACTTATACCCTTTCTACTCTTCAGGATATTCAGCCACTCGGCTTATATTCGACTCGCATGCAAATCTCCGCCACACTTGATTTCTCGCGCTGACTGCCGTCTTTGCGTTCGCCTGCATATAAGGCTACGTTTAACGGCTCGAATTTTCCATTTATTCCTTCTACCTTTTATTCCTCCAATTTTGCTGTTTTATCTGTATACTGTCTCAAATTTCGCAGACCGACTTACGAACAATTGAAAGCCACCGTTTCCAACCCTTAATTCTTCTTAGATTCTATTATTAAAGTATGTGTTTTATGTGCGTTAGGTATCGGTCAAACAGCATGGCATGAATATTTCAAAATTTTACGCATATCATTGATGCGATGTAATTAGTACTGAAAATACTGCTCCTAATCAGATTCGATTAAGTTCAATTCAATTATTTATCGTAACGATTGTTTAGAATATTTTACAGCATTGTAACGATTTTAAATAACTCCGAGAATTTGAGTAAATTTTCAGTACATTTTGCGCGCGGAATTCCTCATTCACACGTCATGGCAATTTGGTTTGTAAAAAATGTAGCGAGCCATCTGAACTGCGGGAAGAATAATATAAGCTCGCTATTTTATTTGAGTCGGGTGAAATGGGAGAGGGAACGTGAATAAAAGGAGTGCGAAATAGGAGCGGGAGTCGGTAGTAACCCGTCTCTTACTTAACTTACTATTTCAGAATGGAGAAGACATAAGCCTTGGCGCAACGGGGAGTAAGGTAGAGAAACGGAACGAATGAAACAGTGGCGCAAAAATGGGCGATGGTCTAGTTGAAACCACCAAGACAGTGTCTTACGGGAAAATTGTTGGGCGAAATACGCCGAGACTTTGTCACTTTTTCCGCGCAAAGTACATTTGCACATACACGAGCCAACACATAATTCAAACCACACCAACGTTGGGGTGGTTTCTCTATGTATGAACTCGTTCGGATACACGCGCCGCGCTCTAAATGATGATCAATTTTCTTTGGTATTTGACTTCGACCAAAAGACGGAAAATTACGCGCGGAGTGTTTGCCCAAATTTACGCAATAACCGTTCCGCGTTTTAGATTATCATTTTACAAAATATGTAATGTAAATGTGCCGCTGTGATCAAAACGGTTTTTCGGATCTCGAGGAGAAAGGAATTTTTTATTAGTCCGCAATATATCATATTATTCAGACGCTAAACATTTGCGCATTTTGAGTTCAAAGACCAGTGTAATATCAAACGACGTCGCAGTTTAAATATTTAATGCAATAAGTATATACGTTTATTTGCGTACAATCAAAAATGAAACATATATTTGTATTACATTGCGTATTTGTTGGTCCGCAAATTTTGTTACAAGCACCAATCCTATAGTCAAATATAATTGCATTTCAGCTTGGTGCACGAAATTCACCGCCACGTAACATTCGTCGTTCGTTATCACGTGCATAATGATTTCAAAAGCTTCTGGAAAAAGAGCGCGTTGATTATCCATGTATATACATTTATTTTTGCATTTCTTATCTTCAAATAAACCATTCAAACTGAATTTCAAAATTGACATTTTCCAATATCCCGAGATCGAAGCCAATCCGATACGATTTGCAGATAAAATTTCGTCCTTATTATGCAGCGTGTTTGGTTAAAATTTTAAATCCAGTCGTGCAGTAGTGCTATATTTCATATTGGTTTTTTCGATCTGGTACGCGAATCTTCAGGCGTCTGGGAATAGAAGGGGTTGCCGTTACGAGTCTGCGGATCCCGAGAGAGGCAGACGGGAAGAACATGCTCGCGAAGTACGCGCGCCTTAAGAATCTCGACGGCGCTGCAAAGCACGGCAGATTCTTTCGCGCGTATTTCCTCGGTGGCGTTTTTTGGCCCCCGATTTGTGATCAAATTGCCGATAGCTTGAAATTACGCTCACAAATATATACACGCAACTAAAGAATACCGATTAATTACAACAACACTCTCGATTTGTGCCGTTAATTTGTATTCGTCTGGTTCATATTTTGATACGCGGCGCAAACTTATGGCAAGTGTGTTTTGTGTTTCTATAAGAAATACATTCTGAAGGAAAAATGTCTCGGAGCCTTCGCTATTGAAAGAGCATCCCCTCAGGTATATCGGGACTATCGATTTTGAATTTTCCATGATTTTACGTTTCTAAGGAGAGAAGGCGAAGCTACGGGAGCTTGTGTGTCGCATGTGACGTACGTAACTCCGACTGTGAATAAAAAATATCTTTACGATAAAGCAGGAAATAGGTGTGCATTTCAAAAATATTCGAAGAAAAATGATTCGACCTTATTCGGAAGGGATAGGATAAAAAAAAATAATAATGCTAGATGGCAGTACTCGTTTGGGTTCAGACATTTATCACAAAACTCATTATTTTCCGCGCCTCGACGAGCAGGATTTTGAGCGATACTGGAAGTCGGCGGTCTTATCTTGAGAATGCTGCACATGTTACGAACACATGTAACGACGTTTCCAAGATGTATATACGTACAAATAAACACATGCGTTTCGGAGGCCAAAAATGAGTGATGATGGCTGATATTAGGCGAAGACGTGAGACGCCATCGTACGAAACTCAGGACGCAGCTTTCAAAAACGACGTTGTTGAGGGGGATGATACGTAAGAAAGGTAAAGTAAGAGAGCGGTGGAGAAGGTCGAGAGGAAAGTGGGGCTGCTTGGCTAGATGGTTGGCAGGATGGCTGCTGCCGCCGCTCACCCGCCAGGGTGAAGGATATAAGATAAGGATATACGTGTGCATCGTATTCAGGATCCTTGATCCTTTATCCCAGGAGAGTTTCACGGCCCGGACTTGAAGCTTTTCGAGTCTTTTCAACCGAACATACGGAGATATATACGTGTATATAATAATATGTATGGAGGTAGTGAAAATATATATATTTTCGTGTCACAAAACTGAGAATTTTATAATTAATCGCTTTTATATGAGTTGTAAGGAAGGAACGAAGCAATAATTAACAACAGTAATATATCCTTGATATGGGAATATTTGAGATGTTGATGAGAGAAAGGTGATTCTAGGTAAATTGATCATTTGATTGCAATCATTGATAGATTTAATATATTCTTTCTAAATAATAACTTGTATCGTTACTTTAATATTTGCGTTCGATTAACGTTATTGAAAATTGTATGACTTATATTTATATAGAAATATGAATGAACTTACACTATTTAATAATAAGAACTATTGAATGAATACCACGTTTATTGTGCATTATAAATGTTTAAATATTATATCAAGCGAGTATTTTGTTGTTTAAATAAATCCTCGTCTTTAAAAGAATTTAATTTCTTTAAAATACATCTTTGTAGAGTGTGTAAGAAAGAATACAATATTACTACAACAAATAAAACTGCAGCGTTGACTTGGTAACTGTTAGCCAGAGAATACATAATAATTTGTTTCGAAATATTTTTATACAGCTTGGGCATTATAAAGAATGTACAGTGAAAAAAGGATGAAAAATGTACTCGATTAAATTTCAAACTACAATAGTTATGGAACGTGACGCAAAATTGAATAAAAATCGACGAACGGTCACTTTGAGTCGGCATCATTGCTCATACTAAATAATACATTTTGTATTTATAATTGTACTCTATGTTTTGTAAAATTTCATATTGCATATTGAGTCATTCTACAGACTTAATCTTATTAAATACTACGATTGTATATGAAGCAAGAAATAAATTATTTTTATTTAACTAACACACGTTGTTCTTATTATATATATCATACACGTTATTAATCGTCTCTTATGTTAGTTTTTGATAATGGCATTTGCGTTTCGTTGACAAATAATTTGCGAAACAATAATATTTGGCATGGAATGACGAAATTGCGAAACAAGCCGAAAGTAACCCACTACGACCTTAAACATACGACTCAATTTCTACAGAATATTCGTATGATTAATCTCATAATTTTTCCATTCCGCATATCCCATTTCTCGCGAGCCATTCCTAAAATCTCGCGAAATCCCGGCACCTTGGTATCATCGTTTCAAAGGAATCAGAATGGATCTCGTATACAGCGGTACTTTGTTTTGTTGCGCGAGCCATACGCTATTTCGCGAGTGAGAAAATATCTTAACGGGCGTCGTAATTTTCCATGCGAAAAATACGATCGTCATTCATCGGTATTGTTGTTATTGTTACGCGATGCGCTAACCTGATTTAGTAACACGCGAAATATTGATGAGCAGCGCTATCCTTAAACAGGATCGTAAGCGCGAAATTTATGGGAGCAACTGTACGCCGAAGGTAGTAGGCAACGTTATGCGAGATAGACCGTAAAAGATTACTGCGACATACAGTGCCACGTCGACCCTCCTCGCGCTCTCACCCTTTCGGTGTCTCCGCCCCACGCGTATCATAGAATCCCATATCGTATTACTGCGAGGAATCCCTTTTATATGTATATATATGTATATATTTTTTACTTGATACTGCAGTTATTAAGCACGCTGTGCTGAAAGTTCACGAGGACTCGGATGAGCCAGCATAATTCCTCGCATAAAATTTCAAGAAATTTCAAATTTCATCTTCTTTTTACATTTGGCTTCAGAACGTAAATTATTATAACAAAAGCTACATGCAACGAACATATTTTGTCTATGTAATAGCGTGCACGCATAAACATTTGATTATTCGCATTTTTGGTTATGGGTCTCCAAGATTGTGTAATATTCTTATAAGCTTTTCAAAGTATCCGAGTTAATATTAATACCCGCGCCATAAAATGTGTATGTTTGAATTTCTTTTAGCTACTATAATTCGGACGGAAAAAAAGGCGGGATATAGAAAATAAAAAATAATCAGATAATATAGAAAATAATAAAACGGGACCGCGCGGATATATTGGTACTATAATTCCGCAATTACGCTCGCGGCTTACAATTAATGTTTCGCGATGCATTTTTGTATTCGCTTCGATAATATTTTATACAATTATATCCATAGCTTATCGGATATTCGTACGTACACGAATGCGTATTAAAAATTAGATATAAGAATTTATATATATATATATATATATCCATATAGATGTATATAAGTGAAATTGCGGCAGTATTCTTGGCACAATAGATCGTGTCGTTTCGTTATTGAAAACGAAGAACCACAAAGCCCTTTTCTTAAGAGGTCGGATGGGCGAAATAAGATTTCGCGTATTCCAACTGACGTCGAGACCATTACCAGTGAAAACAGAGGAATCTTCTAGTCGAGTCTTGCGATCTGAGTAGTGCATGGGAGAAGAAAACAGTGCACGATAAGAGACAAAAAGGGGAAATGCTTGCATATGCACAGGTAACAGTGACAGATACAAAGGAAAATACAATGAAGAAAAATGTGAGGAAACGAGGATACTATGTTGGGATTGTTATTTTTCAAATTGATACGTTCCAAGTTGAACGCCGCAGATAAGACTTGCTAGCGTTTGCAAATAAATATATACAATATATATATATATATATATTTGCGTATATTCTGAAAAAAATGTCGGAATATATAATGCCGCAATTGTTATCGCACGATTGATTTTTAATCTCATTGAACAATTTTGTTGTATTTATTTATACGTGAAATTACGTTTTAACAAATCTTGATCTAAATCGAGTCGTATCAAATAACAGTACAACAAATATGTACAGCTTACTTTGTTACAATAAACGATTGCGCTTTGATGATAAAAAATAATGTACATTAATTTACGTTTCTTGCAACGCAGCGAATTGTTGAGCGAATATTGTAAAAAGCAAAACCATATTAATATATATCCAGAATACGAATGATAAGACGAGAATACTATTTATATGAAAATTTTATTTATTCCTCCGTGCGTATTATTCATAAACTGTATCCAATATCGCTCCGGCGTATTTAAATATTTCGAAAACTATTGAATTATATTATTATTTCCGCAATTGCATTACCGCGAGCGTAAACGTAATCTGTAACGCAGATACGACGATTTATTATGCAATTACACGTTGTAACGTTACACGTTAATGAATACCCCGTGTTTGTTAAGCACGTGATAAACGAGCACGCGAAATCGCATTAAGCGCAATTACGTGTATCGCGAAAAAAAGGTGATTTCATTTTCTTGATTTCACGTGTCATATACCAGTCAGCGCGCGGCAAAATTATTCAAAACGTAGGCGCATCTCTGCATTGTGTGTCCAACCTGCTGCTAAAAGTGTTGCATACGTGGCTGACTGCGCGCAGATATCAAAATTATGAAACGCCGTAACTCGTTAATGTATCGCGCAATTGTGAGCGTCGGGATATTCCGTTCGTGGCGCAACAGAGTCCAGGTTTGTTTAATTGGTATGAATAATGAATTTCGTGTTGCGAATGGCGCTGCGCCTTGCATACGCGCTTTAAAACGATAGAGCTGCACGGTGCTCGTGGGTGGAATGAGAAGCGCAACAGGTTCCACTTAATTATTGAACACTAGAACAACCCAGCCGGTCTCCAACCATGCCATTATAATGAGCGGCCATAAAGCGCGGGCTAATTATACGTCGCGTATCTTGTGCACTTTTAACGTTACCCCGTGCAACTTTTAATGCGAATAAATGACCGCGTCAGCACTCTTCAATCTTGATGAAGAAATCTTCTGAGTGATATTTCCTACCAAACGTGCACGCCGGGTGTTCCGAGAATCAAGATTTACGTCTCGGCGCGCGCGCGTTATTCTCGCGTGTCAATTTCATTTATTCAAATGTTTGTTTCTATTCTGCGCGAACAGACACGCGGCATCAATCAACTTGAACAATTTCGAATGAAATACCCGATCGGCGCGCCGATCTCCGCCTGAGCCGAATCGTCACTCGATCGTCGCGTAATTTTAACGATTCAAACCGCCGATTCGTTAGCTAGGTTGATCGTTCGTCGAGCGCGTTTTGGACAATAAATTCCGTTCGTTGCGCCGCGCGTTTTCTCCGGCGCGCATCAGGCTCGAACGCGAAACGAGATTCTCGATTTGGCGAACGCTCGTGTCGTTGGCAGTCCTGGATGCGGCAGCACGGGAAATGGGCTCAGAGCCGCTGAGACGCGGGTATTGATTTTCTATCCGACGTATGAGAGATGCGTGCTTAGGATACTATGCTCTTTTATTATTGCCAATATTCGTAATATTTATTCTCTTCTTTGCCACCATCTTGTCACTAAAGGACGAAAATCGATCGACGTAATAACGAACGCGGTACATGTGTTGAATAAATAAAGTTTATCCGCTATGGCTTAAATATGAGCATGTGTATTATTATTCAATCGGATAATAAGTAACAGAAATGTTGTTAATTAGGTACTAGGGGTGACGACCTTGGAATTAATTGGATTTGTTAATAAGTCAATGAATGTGGTGATGCAAAAACAATTACGTGTCTCAATTTCGAAACTTCGAAACATTAAAGGAAGTGTTCCTTAAATCGATACACTTGTGCATCTAATTAAGTCATTGGTGTCTTGTATTAAGATACTTTTAAGATGAGCTTTTTGCTGCTAGTATGAAAACAATGATCAAATAAATTTTATTTAGAGCAAAATTTGGATAAACTTGCACGCAGAAAAATGTTGCATTAAAAATTACTGAAAGTCCAGTAAATATTATTCAAAACACAGTAACTCAAAACAAAAATTTAGTCAGAAAATAACGAACTTTTACTGTAAACATTGATGAACTTACGGTATATATTTACAAACATTCATCAATGTTTACTGAAAAGTTCAGTAATTTTTTACTGAAATTTTGTTTTGTCCGTGAGTTACTGTGTTCTGAATAATATTTACTGAATTTTCAGTATTTTTTAATGCAACATTTTTCTGCGTGTGTATTATTATTTAATATTATTTGTCGGCAAGTTTGCGGCTGTGGTCACGCGCGTCTCAATCCGGTCGACATAATTGTAATGCGTTATATACGCTTGTCAATTCAGAATCGACCGTATGACAATATAACGTTGAAAAAAATGTGTACGAAAGGCGTAAAAAACAAATTGCTTAAACGACGCATTTCGGTAAATATTATGGTCGCCCGAGGCGATGGAAAGTGGAGTACGAAATGCGTGCTAATGTTAAACGTGCAAAGTGTGAATTTTCAAGCGTTTGCGAGTTCTTGAATCGAGGGAGAAACGTGAAAAACGACAGCCTCTGGCTGAACTTGACAGCTTCAAGAAAAGTTGGAGAATGTGTCAGGCACACGTTTCTCATGTGAAGCGGGGAGGCCATCGCGCGAATATTAAAAACGGAAACAAATAATAACACGCGAAGATGTTAAACGAATCAGAACAAAGGCATATTTGTCTTGCGAGTATTTCAAAAAAGGAGAAACAACGAATCACTGACACTATTTTTCCTCTGATCCTAAATTAACCGACGCGATTGCATTTCGCCGGCGTGTTTTACGACTAGTAAAACGCGTGAAATTAGTGCGATTTACATACGTCATAAAGGAGAAAGTGTCTCGTAAAAGTTCCACATGGCAGTTGCGTCGCACATCTTGGATTCGTGCTCTGTATTATTTTCCGTATCGCCATTGCACGATACACGCTTCATGTGAGATCCGCAAATGAAAGGTTCGTTCGATACTGCATGGCGTATTTCCAACGCGCCCGCTTTTATCACTGACGAAAGTAATGACCTCATAAAAATTCAGCTTACCGAATCTGTGTTATAACTGTGCTCTTACAATGCTTATAAACATTAAATATGATAATGTCAAAAATATTTTTCATCAAGACTCGGAAATAACTCTTTTTAACTTGACATAATTTTTCAAGCTTTCTGTTCATATAATGCAAATTAACGGCAAATAAATATGTAAATTGTGCACAAGGATGTTTGTTATTGGATATTGGTCGAATTTAATTGTTTGTTAACGTCTGCGTTAATTTCAATTAGGATTTTCTGAAATGGAAATTTAAGATTTAATTTCTTTACGGTTTAACAGTTTAAGCTTTTAATTCTTCGGTTTTAGAATAATATTATTGTTGTTGTTGTTTTTGTTATCGTTATAATTGCGTATACGCAATTTTAAATATGTTTATGTATATATTAGTACCAAAAATTGTTTGTATAGTCAGTTTAATTAATAACAGGTTTAACTTATGTGGGATTGGGGAAAATATTGATGATATAGATATATTTTATTTTGAATGGAGTTGCGAGTTGACGAGCAATAAGAGAGTTAGTATGATTGGAGATTGCGATTAGTTCAGACGTGCGTCTATAGTAATATAATTATATATTTACTAAAATAATATTAGTAACGAAAATTATAA
>JABFQC010000607.1:0-25150 GCA_022817085.1 Psilanteris sp. ZL-2020
ATCCGTCACCGCAGCCTTATGGTGGAATAGGAAAAACGCGAGCGGATTGCGGCGAATAAAAAAGAAAAGCTGCAAAAACCGAGCGCAGCGACGCAAAGTTGTTTAGCCAAAGTCGTACGCGTATTGGAACGAATCGTATCGACACCGGAAAAATAGTCTCGCACAAAGGATATCCTGTGGCTCGGTTTATCTGGCATTGTCCGTTAAGTAAACGCGCCTAGCCAGACTAATGACCGTCGCGGCGTGTCACACTCGCAGCCGGGTCACTTTAGCGTCGCCTCGATGCACTCGGCGTGCTTTCGGTACACAATTAGCCTCGAGCCTCTCCAAGATTGATCGATATCTGCACTCTGTGACACCGATTATTCGCGCCGAATGTCGTCACGTCCGTGACGCTCTGAGAAACATTCGTTCTAACCTGTCACTTTCGTTCGCGATTGCGCATTTACAAATATTTGCGCCAGTTAAGCGCGCATCGTGTCACGACGTTAACATTCGCGTTAAAAACAATGGCTTTCGTTGTTCGCAATTTTGGCCGCTTTTAAGAATCGTCGCGTTGAAAACGCGTTTACGATCGGTATCAATGTTTTGCGCCTGTTCGAGGACTTTGAAGAAATCCAATTAGTTATTGCAATTTGCAACCAATGATTTTTCTTTTCTTCATATTTTTTTTAAATCGTTAACGAATCAAAATTGACCGGAATTATGTAATTAAAAATTACGTGATACATGAAATAAAAATAATAATACTATGAATCATCTTATAATTATTATTTAATAGTCGTTACTCACTGCTAATAATCAATTTAAAATTATAAAAAGAATTACTTGTTTATTACATTCTTAAGTAAATTGATTAATTGAAAAAAATGTTACTTATGAAATCTGGAAAATGTATACATTATAAAGCATTACTTTACAAATTAAATTTTACTTTCTGAAGTCTTTCATTTAATTAATGCAAATCTTTCTTTGTACAATTAAAGTTAATTATTATTTATTTAAACTTATTAATAATTAACGGTTAGTTATTTAATTGTTTTCATTTGTAATAAAAAATAAAGTTTTTACTAACAAATAACTTGAATTGAACTAACATAACTTGTTTTTAAATCAAATAGATTTTTCTAATGAAAAAAAAATATTTTTTTAATGGGTTGGGATTTTTTTTAACGAGTTTTCATATAAAATCACAAAATTGAGCAATTTTACTTGTACGTGAAAATTATTTTATAATTTTAGGATTTGTAGTACATTTAGATCATTCTTATTAAAATAAGGTATTAAATGTTAATATCTTTATTCTAAACATTATGGATTTCCTTTTAATATATAATATACGAGTAAAATAATTAACTGCAATTAAAAAAAGTGAACTGAAATAAACATCACACCATCATATTTACAAAAAAATGCATTAAAATCAGATTACTACTTTACGCGGCTATTTTTGAACATCGTATGAACTTTGCAATAAAACGATATATAATGAATAGAATTGAAGAATGCACCGCTACTATTAATCACATCGAATTTATTTACCAAAACTTTATTCGAAACTTTTAAAACAGTAAATTAACAAACGAACTTCACGAAGCGACTTTATTATAAAAAAATGATGAACTTATAAGTCGTAAACGAAAAATATTTGTATCCACCAGATATATATAATGATAATAAGGTTTATACTATTATCAAAAGTTAACACATTCTGTGATGAAATTTAAATACAAATTTGGAATGTCAATTTCAAATTTCGAGCGATGATTTTGTAATACAACAAAATAATTAAAACTAATTGTATTTATATAATCAAAACTAATTTCATATTATAATAATCGCAAAAAATCAAATGAAATTTGATTTGACTAATGCAAATGTAATAAAACCAACGTGAAACAGTGCATCGAATTCATGTTTTTGTTAGTGTTTGTTGTAATGTTGCGAAACTTGCATTTGTTGACACGATCGATCATTTGCGAGTTTCGCAAAAGTTTTTACCGCGCCGCGAGGAGTAATATAAAGGTGATTATGAAGAATTCTATTCATAAGACAGGTTAATTGAATTATAATTCTATAATCATTACGCCAGGAACGGCAAGGAAACCGTGGCAGAGCAATTGACTTTTTGCCTTTCGCGAAATTGGGTTTCAGGATGTTGCTATTATATTTTTTCATTTTATTTTGTTTTCGAAAAAAAAGTACAATCAAATTGATTACGCGCGCAACGCTTTCCTAATTACATCTCATTACTGGTGACAATTGCTGACCCTAATTCGTTAGGGTTTGTACTTTGTAAGAGATTCACATTAATTGTTATTTGTTACACCACGTGCAACTTGTTAAGAATTATATGATCACGGTTCTGTATAAATTTCATTTTGCTTGTAACAATACCGATGATCCAATCGCAAAGCAGACAATATGCAGCTAACAATTTCGTTTTCATTTCCGTGTGATTCGAGTATAGAAAATCATTATCAAACAATAGTAAACAAGAAACAAATTAATAAACAAGAATAAAATCAAAAGCCAAAAATAAATATATTGTTATTGTCATTAGTGGGCAAATCGGCGGTGACTAAGCCGAAATTTTATCGCGCGTGCTACGAAATTTAAGCCAAATCATTTGCCAAGTAATGGAATTGTCAAGATAACCTACATATCGGTCAGTGTTACCGAAAGTTTCCTTAAAACAGGATTGCGCAAAGTGTGACAGAGTTGCGCTTAGCGGCATTGTGTTAAACCCAAATGACACATACGACGTCAAATTCGAATGTCAAATTGCACGTTGACGTATGTCATGGCTTTAATCTTCACGTGTCATTGGTACCATTTATTTCGGAAATTCGTTAAAAAACGGACGGACGATTTCATTAAATGACAGGCCATTGAAATAACAAAATTTGTTATATGCTTGAATACACGTTTTATCAAAAATACTACATTTACTACTACACGTAGAATGAGGCTTTTAAAAACAAAAATAATACACTTTATTACTATATAGATTACTATATAATATAGTAATTTTTCGTAGGATGCCTGCAATACTGAAATTAAATACAGTAAAATCTGTTTTCAAAAACTCTTACGAGTAGTAGTATACTACTATATTCATAAATATATAGTAATTTTTGGTAAAACGTTTTCTCCGTGTATGGTTAGAACACAAAAACTGGGCATATTGTATTTGAAATGCGCGTTGAACTATCGACCGAACTGAACAATATTTCACATCAAACCATTCATTTCACTATTATCTCGGGTGTTTCTCTTTTTTTTTGTCCATCCTCGAAACGCCACGAAATCGATGTCGAAATCGAGCTAAAACGATATTGCAACGCAAATTCATTAGCTTCCAATTAATTTAAAAATATACGTTTTTCGTTAATTAACGCAAATTCGACAAGGTGATTTATTGTCTTACAAAATCGCAACGTCGTCCGGAACGCGATCGAATTGTCAGCCGCGACGGGCTTGCGAGCGTACAAAGGATTTTTGACGCATTAGCGAGGTAAAAGTTGGCGACGATAAAAGCAATAATTTACAGCGTAAAAGTCGCGCCTGCGCTTGGTACCGCGTCAATTTGTTAAAAACGATTTTCTTAAGCTTATCGTTGTTTATACATTTTTATTCTTAATTTATTCATCCGAACTTTCGCAGAGACATAAAAAGGCGACTCGTCCGAGGCCTTCGTCTATAATTTTGGGATTCGCTTCAATTAGTCTTATCAGTGTCAAACGTTTTATTGAGTTGACAAGCACTCAATCTAGTTAACAAGTTGCAAATTTTGCATGCAATTTTATCGCCCCGGGCCGCGAAATTATTTTCTTTTTCATAATGTCCTTTAATTTGCCTTATCATTTTCTGGTGGCTTTTATTGCCCGTAAAATCGTACCGGTTCGGAACGAATAAACAACCGAACAAAAGAAGTCTCACGAAAGGCGAACTAATCTCGAGCCGTTGAATTCAAACCAGACACTTTATGCGCATTTTTCAATTCCACTATATGCCTTCGATCGCGTCGCTATGGCACGGTTGCTTCGTGACAACGGATTTTTCAAACGCGTTTTTGATTCGCGGTTATCAAAGCGACTAATTATATTCGTACCATTTTTGCACGCTGAAAAAAATAATCTTACAAATTTGACAAACCTATAGATAATCAAAGTACAGGATAAATATAGAAAAACGTGACAGACTGTTATTCAACGCTTGTATAAGTTTGTTTTAAGTTTCCGAATAATTTACAACGAATCGATGTCTCTTAACTTTAAGTCGGTTTTTCTTTATTTTTACCGTTTTGTGTACAACAAATTGTACACAAATATTGTTTACGCGGTCGGCAAATCTAATTTCAAGTAATTTAACAATTGAGAACTAATTAAATAAAATACACTGAGAAAAAAGTTAATATAATTTTTATTATACTGTATTATAATAATTTCAAAATGAATGCATTTGTCCCCAAATTATAATACAGTATAATAAAAATTATAGCAACTTTTTTCTCAGTGTATAAAACTTATTATTAAAAAACTATGTCTTGTATGCGGAGTTGATTTAAAAAAATGCAAATTATCATGATTTTCTTCCTGATAATTTGAATTTAATTTTTCGAATTATAATCCACTCATTTTTACTAAAACATATTAAAATGGTTTAATTGTTCCAAGTAATTGGAAAATAATTATTTGTCGTTATTAATTTGTCGCCCGATAGTTTCTAATGCAAAATTTAATTCCAGTTAAATTATAGATTACTAATTTATGATGCGGTAGTTTCCATTAATAATTTGCGAAATCAATTTCGTCTTCGTAATAAATTGTCATTATTTTTAATTATTGAACGTACGTAATTAGTGTACTATTAAAAATTCCGCATCTGAATCGTCCTCGTGATTTGATAGTAAAAAGAGTAAATACACAAATTGAGCAATAATTACATTCGTTTATTGAGTCCGTTGAATTTTTAAATTTACCAAAGAGGGCATTCGAGTCTCGAATAAGATCGATTGATTAGTATAAAATTATAAATCAATCGTCCACGTAAAATATGATATAATAATCCACGCGACGCGTCTCGCAAATTTATATAAATATATAATTATTATATAAAATATACACAATAATAAAGTCAACCTGTTTGCTGACTATAATTTACGATGACACATTTGTTATACTTAGAGTCGTACAATATATCGCGATTATCAATTCTATGCATGTAACTCTACATTCGTAAGAAAAGAACTATACACGTTGGATATAAAATCGTACACGATTCATTTGCTAGATTTATAGCAGAAACGATGCATTACATGCATCGTAAAAAAGTAATGTTTCATTGAAAACTCGGAATCGTTTCATAAGTCATCATTTCCCGCGCTCATTTCTCGGAAATGAAACAAATTCGCTTATAATCTCGGCGCACCGGTCAGCAATTAAACTCGCATTTCCCTAATTAAAGTAACTAATTGGCAACTTCAGTACGTGCCGTATGATATCGCTGCGATGGGATTTCATACGTTTTCATAAATATGATAATCCCGTACAATTTACATCGTAAATTACCGTGAGACAGTGCATTACCATATTCCAATGCGCGTATTGTTCGAGTAACGCCACTTTGATCGACTTGCTTTGTTTGCTTATATTTATTAAATTGTTGCATTATTAAATTCTCGATGATATTATGTAAAGCAACGTCGTATAATTATTACACTCGCTCGTACGTACGCTACGTTGATGGTAAATTTTAATTACAACTTTTTGCTTGTCAAATTTCCACCGACAATATCGCAAAGATCACGAATTAATCATCGCGACTGAAATCCAAAACAATCAAACCAGCGCGTTTGCTTGATCCGATTTGTGAGTTCTTTATGAAATAATGGCTCTTTTAAACCGAGGGGTTTTTGCAACCGAATAGTTCGTTCGTGTATGGAAGAATTGCGAAATGAAAAATAGAAGTTTACTTCCTATGTAAACTTTGTAATGGATAAAATTTATTTCCTTCGAAAAATTATCGACAAAAAAAGTGTCGGCAATCGTAATTTGTTATTTCCAAAATTGAAGGCATTAAAATTTTCGGACAGACCCGAGTCCGAATTTTAAGCCTCTTTTCAATCTCGAGAAGTGCGAAAATGGAAATTTCCATTTCTGAAATTAAAACAAATTTCTGCGTTTTTTCGAGGTTCAACGGAGGCTTAAAATTTTGACTCGGGGATTTGACTTGGATCGACCCGAAATATGCATTTGTTTGAATTATTGATACAAGAGCCATATTATTGGTCGCCGGCTTTTTTGCCCGACAGGTTTGATTTATACAAATCCGGACGACCGCGCAGCGCCATAAGCGACTAAATTTCCGGTATTGGCAAGCACGCGCGGCGCCAAACTCGAACACGACTTGACACTCGAGGACCGAGTTCGACGAGATTGGGGCCCGATTAATCCAGCGATAATCCGAGCGATGGGTCGTGACGATTGTCGCGTAATCCGGTGAATGCAATAAGCCCGTAAGAATGTCAAGGGTGTCGGTTGCGGCCGCGACAAACGATGGGTAGGGGTAATGTCGTCCCCGGTCGCTCGCGGCTAATGAGTTTTGATTCGGCGCTGACTGATTGGCACGGCGAATAAAGATAATCGCGTTTGCAGAAGGCGAACAAAAAGCTCGAGTCTGGCGGAGGTGTTCGGGTCCGGACGATCGTTCATTCATCATCGATGGCTGTTTAGCAGGACGATAAGGTCAATAACGCGCGTACAGATACAATCGCGGTATATGTATAAGTGTGTCTGTGATGTATGGGTTTATATATATATATATATATATGTATATATGTGTGTGTATGTCGCGCGAACCGACCGCTCATAAGAGCAGCCTGGCCTCGTTAGCTGGGACCGCGCTAATTGAAATTTCGTGCAAAAATAACGCCGAACAATTGAATTGCCGGGTACGCGCGTACACGTGTAGGTGTGCGCGCGCTCGGCGCGAGGCGAGAAAACTGTGTTTCCGAGACAATCCAGCCGTTCGCCTCCGACGGCGTTGCGCAATAATCTCCGCCGTGTAACGAGACTCGCGAGTGTAATAATGTTTAATAGCACGATTAGTGCGAGTTTGTACCTTCGCTGCAACAAAAAGCTAAAGTGGGTCAGTCTGTGGGAAATTCCGTTAATATAATGCGCGTCGCAATGATGAATACCGTTTACGTGCAATTTGTTGATTCGATTGAGAATTGCGCTCGATTCGAGTCGCGAGAACGAAATTCTTATGCAGATGTATGCTTATACTTTATCCCGCCGTGCGTCTGGAGTTCCATTCCGCCTGACGCGCGTTTTTTTTTGGATTTCTCGAACGCGAGACTATCGATTATTGTATACACGGCCCTTATTATTATTTATGTCCCTTTGTGCTTTGGTCAACCACCGTTTATCGGTCGTGAGTTCCGCGTTTTAGAAGCCACACAAATTATTCCTATTTCTTTCTTTTTATTATTATTATTATTATTGTTATTATTATTATAATCCCCGACTCGGATGAATAGGCATTTAAATTAAAAAAGATTAGCTTTTTGAGTTTGTCTATCTCGTAAAATACTGTTGCTTCGTTTGGACTTCGAACCAAGGCACTTTCTGTCTTTCCAGGTATTGCAGGTGCCGCCCAAACCTCAAACCAAATCAAATATACGACGCTCAAAGCGTACAATTATTAGTAGTTAAACTAATTTATGTCCCAATAACATTTTCGTACCAATTTTTCGTCTATTAATTGTCTGTAAAAACTTTGTAATCCTTTTACTTTCTTCATAAATTAGTTGCTTGTGTGTGTGTATATATATATATATATATATATATATATATATGGCGTATTTTCGCCGATCGTCTTCCTTGGATGACCCACCGTGCAGGATTTCTTCCCAACCGTATTTGCACACTCGGCATTTAATTTATTTAAATTCGCGTCCATAATTCTCAAAGCTGAATCTTTAAGTGTTTTATATTATATTTACGTAACCTCCTGCGCATTCAAAGTGTTCATTCTTTGGGACGATCCGAGACGCGTATTTCGCGTATTGTTCCACGTTCAGTCCAACACATATAATTCCGCAGAAAAAGCTATTGTTAATAACAGAATCGTTATTTTTCATACAATGCTTCATTAAAATGAATTCACACGCGATTTTAAATTCAATCAAACTTATAAGCGTTCATTCAATTTAATCTCCAATTAACAACGTCCGACAAACTTTCCGTTGCACAACAACAAATCGCTAATGCGACTCGAGAGAAAAAGAAAAAAAAAAGAAAAAAAAACATTCGGATTACGATCAATTATTAACGATTACAGCACTCGCAAAAAATCTAATTACCTGTCATCAATCAAGCCCCGTACGAGAGACGTTTCAATATATGAGCGAACGTCAAAATGAAAAATTCCCGTGCGCTCTTTTTTGCAAACGATTTTATCGCGGACGTTGCATTTCCGTACGATTTATTACCAATACATAAATGTTCAGCGATTACAACATTTTGTCGACACGTATGTAACGCGGCGATATTCCGATCGGAGGATTCGATTCGGCTTCGACGCGTTAGCGCGAGGCATCCGCGACGACATTTTTCCCGGTTCATTTGTTAATTTTTCCATAAATTGGTGATAATCGCGCGGCCCTAGATAAGCGGGCTTTTGACGTTACGAGTCGTGCGGGATTATCGAGCGCATTCGGCATAACGACGAACAAAAAAGGGAAAGAAAGAAAAAGGAGAGAAAAAAAGCCGGAGCAACGCCTATAATAATGATAAAGTTAACGGGGAAAAAGGGGTATCTTTATTTCGCCGTTTCAGGGTCAGGGACCGGTTCGCGCCGATTCACCGATGGCTCGTCCTTGCCACGATTCCGAGAACTTCGGCGCGCGGATCGGACAATGTTTTTGCCCGGGAAACACGAAACCTGACCGCGATTCGCAATTACACGCATCCGCGGAAATCACGCGCGGCATAAATATTAATTGCTAAATTGAGCGAGCGAGGCTCGCGGAAAAACACGTCGCGAGCGTCACGAAGCGGCATTCGATGTTTCCGTTTCTATATCCTCGGAGGGAAAGGTAGAAGGAGACGGGGCGATCGGCACCGATCGAGTAGCAGAAAGAGACGCGCAGCCGTGGTGACGCAACGCGCGAGCGGACGGATAATTGACTTTTTCGCGCGACCAATCCGACGCGAAAACCGCGGCGGCGGAAAAATGGCCGCGAGTGGTCGCTAATGAAAACGATCGGTTCGCCCGGTTGGAAAGTCGTCGCGGATCATTGTTTAACGAGGGTCTCGTTTTTAGCGTGGGAACGGCGGCTTTTCGCGTTCGGAAACCCCCGCGGTCGCGTTTGGCGTCACCAAACCGTCGCGCGGCTCGGCGAACAAAAAGCGAACTGAAATCGCGCGACCGTAAACCGCGCGGCATTTACGGCTCGGCCGTAATTTGAATGAAATCAAGTTTGTCGCGCAACGAGCGCACTCGGACGTTTAATTATCGACAGTTTTTAGCTGGCAATAATTGCGCTTATATAAAGCGTCCGGCAAAACAATGAGCCATGCGCGAAACCGCGGCGATATAATTAATTCGAAGTGCGAGGCGAACGCGTGTTTTTTTGTCCGGCGTACAAAATCGCGCGCCGCGACTTTGCAGAAATAATTAACGCATTTCGAAGAAATCGTCGAGAAATGAGCTCGTAACGCCGCGCTATTAAGTTGCGCCGGTATTAAATTTCATAATACTAATATAAATTGTTCCGTCAGTACTTAAAGTGTGATTCCGAAGATTTATCGCCGCGCGATAATCCGCTGGCAACTAGTGTTTACTACTGAAATGTAGCAGTAAATGATGCGCGCTTTTTGCAAATTACGTTTTTACGGCCATCCGTAATCAGCCATTTTATTCGTCCGTTTCAATAGCAGCTCGCGCCGCGAGGATTCGTCCGGCGTGTGCATAATTTTGCATTCATGTCATCGCATAAAGTTGATATACAATTAACGGCGAAGAAAATGACTGTTTGAGGGCAATTAGCGCGCTGATTGATGTCCCGCCGTACGACTTTGCGAGCCGGCGGATCGGCGCGGATTTGGGCGCCGCGCCGAGAGCGTCCCGGCGAGGGTGCGCGCGAGCCGACCGACAGCCGCCGAGGCCGGCGCCGAAGGGGAAAGGCTGCGTGCGATTCGTAACGCGAAATCCCACACCGCGCGTTAATACCGCGCGTTATAACTTAATTATGAAATCGAACGGTTGGAAACCGACGCGCGCGATCGCACCATTAGCAACATATAAGCGGCGCTCTTGGTTACGCGTCCGTTATGTAATTGGATTTATCGTTTCTGCCGAGCGCTCGCAGGATGCGGTGCGCGAGCGCCATTATGGTACTTTTTGTTCGGCGCGCGCCTATCCTTTTTGATACGCTGATCAATCATTAGCCCCCGATCCACGACAATTAACCGTTGATATTATTCGCCATTAAGCAGCGCGCGCCATTTTGCAACGCGTCCAATTACCGCGGGCGCGTCGTCGCGGAATTCGACCGCGCTTCGGGTCGCGCGGCCTTTCGCGACGCAGAAACCGCGCGCTCTTCGGCCCGGCGCCCCGGGCGCGGGCGCGCGCGTGTACGCGACGCGCGGTATCTCGTTACACCGCGCGCAATTAATTACCGCGCGTAATTGTCGAAAAAGTCGAATCAAATACACGCAGCGGCGCGATAATGATTCGATCATTAGCCGTAATTTATTTCGCGCATTATAATAATCCGAGCGCGAGAACCAGTTTGCAATGTCAAAACCGACTTTCCATTTAAATTTCGCGCCGTAAACGCGCGATTTCACTTCTAATTAATTCATTTTGCAAATTAAATCATTTTTTCGGCCGTAGGCGTTAATATGAGACATGCAAATAGGCGAGGCGGCTCTCGGATTCAGTGCCATTACGGGCGAACACTTTGTCAGAATGGGTTTATCAGTTGCCGCGCTGCCGGTTAAGTAACGTCATTTGCATGTGCGCGCGCATACCTCGCGCGGTCGGATTCAATCGGAGGCGTCAATTAAAATTTCGCGCAAAAAGTTTCGCGCGAAATTCCAGCTAATAGAGACGTAACTGGTTCGCGGCAAAGTCGGCCGACGCTAATTACAAACTTTATCTGCGACTCTTTGTCGTGCTCTCCAACGGCGAGATAACGCGCCGAACGCCGATAACGAAATATTTCGCTCTCGGACGCACGTAACGCCGGATATCTTTATCGCGCCGATGCCGGTTCATACGTGCTGGCGCTTTTTTCATTGTTATATGCCCGTGTGTCAAACGCCAATTAATTAACGCAAACGTAAACAAATTGCGTCGCGGTCGAGTCCGCGTAGCCGCGACTAAGCTTTATCGTGTTCGACGGCATCGCGAGATATTGCGAATTAATTGTCGCGGCTTTACCGAATTATGCAAACTTGTATACGTATATATATATATATATATATATATAATTTTGATCGATTCGTTCGCCGCGCAATTATAATCCCATTTGGCGCGCTCGCTCCTTAATTGCACCGAATAACCGCGCGTTTTACACACACACACACACACAGGTATTAGCGGGCAACCCGCGCTAGTGCGTTTGACGTCAATGTTTTTATACGCGCGCGCCTCAATTTCGCATCGACGGCGTCGGGGGCTCATAGATATTTATCCGCGCGCGTTATGCAATAATTCATGTTAACTTTGAAGTAAATTGATTTTGATACGTACATTTGATATTAATTTTATATCTATGCAACGTTATCTCTAATTTATTGCCATTATATATTACTGTGCGCGGTGTGTTATGTCGTTTGTAGATCGTAATCTTCAGTCAACTATTATTAGTTACCCAGCACTGTATTCTGTTTACTCATTAATTTCAATGTAACTGCAATTCAGGCGCAATAAAACAAATCACACGAAATAAAAGCAATTAGGCGCTCGTATTATTGTTATTATTGGCTTTAACCACCGTAATAATCGATCAACAGCGCATTATTTCGGTTTTAAAAACTCATCAACACTGGACGTTCCTAAATAATCGAATCGCCTCCGGATTTATTAAGCCAACCGAGTGCGTAATGATGAATGCGCAATTTTACTCGGCGCAATTAATATATATAGAATGGAAAAACGCGTGTCGCTTGGATTTGCGCAAACAAAGCCGTTGCGAATCGAGTAACAAATTGCTCGGCTGTGGAGTTGTAACGTCAATTTAAATGGTCCGTACGAACGCGATTTCGTTGCGAAACGCCGCCACGAAATATATACCGAGGCTTCAAGTGGTTCTTCAATCGATTCTGACAGATATCGCAGATTTCGTTGTATTTTCGTTAATTTATTTTTCGTGTATGCCACGTTTTCTCATTTTTGTAGAATTTATTTAATGTTCAGATCATCAAATCAATTTAACATAATATTAAAAACGTAAATAGAAAATTCGTTTTTGAGGTGATAAGAACACGATTTTACTAATTACATCGAGAATATCAATTGAAATTTTACATTTATTATAGACAAATAATTTACCATCAGCAAAAAATGTGGGCAAATTGTTTTATTTTATTAAAAAGTCAAATTTAATAACGCAAATTTAAACACCATTCCGTTATGTTAAACTTGAAAAAACTCCTTAACGCTTATCGAAGCGATTCGTCCGCCGATCTTATTTTAAACCCGACATTCTTCGTAAGATTTGGCGACGTAAAGAATTAATAATTATGTCAGAGCATAACAGAATCGGCGCGCGACTGAATTAAGACATAAAAAAGATGCGATTGGAAGTAAAGCACAAAAAGCGAGCTCCTGCATTGCGCCACAAAAAGGTAACAAATGTCATTTGCGTGCACACGGCTGCGCCCCCGAAGGTTCGTTTTCAAAAGCCGCGATGTGTTGTAAAGCGCATGAAATAAGGCGACCGGCTGGGACGCGGCACGGCACTTTTTTCACACGTATTCTCGGGAAAACTGCCAATGTTTCTGAGCCTGTTTCGCATCGCGCTGGACATTTACGGCGCGTTGATCCGAGATCGGTCTACATTAATTACGAACGCGCTGTCGTCGCGCGCAACGCTCAATCACGACGTTAATAGGCCACATTTTCCGACACGACACGGTACATAAATATTAATGGTGCCTATCCGTGCAGGCAATGGCCGATACGCGACTCGCATTGTGCTCGCTTTTTGTTTCGGCGTCCAAAAACGACTTTTTCCTTACGCTACTGACGTTTTAAATTTCGGAACAGTGTCGTAGCTTTCCGGCCGAATTTTTGGAACAAATTTAACACGCCTGACAATGTAAGAAGAGTCTTAATGTAAGACGCCATTGCGTTCAGTCGGGGGAATGTCTCGCTTTAAGACAACTGGTTTTATTTGGGACGATATGGTTTTGGCGTGAAAAAACTAGTGGTATCTTAAAATAAGACAATTCTAACCTCCTAGTTTGTCGATTCAACTAATATTTTAGCCGCTTGTGGTTCGGCTCTGCGCATAACCTATAAGCGCTAAACTATAAATCAAGTATGATTATTATTATTACGTAAATACGTGTCTTCGCGCTTTGTAAGCCAGAGCTACGGCGCGCGCGATATTGTTCACCCGCACTCCCGCGATTTCGATCGATCGAGTATTAACGTGTATATAATATACGCGTGGAAATTAATTTCGCTAAATATTCTCGTTTGTACTTTTCTTCGGTATAACGATCAATTTCCTAACGATACTGCACGGCTGCCTTTTTGCAGCGTTTATGGCCCGTTCGACATTCTTGCGAGTTGATTGCGGTCTTTAGTAGAATTAGATTTTGTCTTCGGTCATTTTCAGTTAATCGCGGAGCAAATTAAGGATACTTAATATTGGCTATTTGCACCACGGGCAAAAATTGGATTAATCGCGCAAAAAAAAAGATCTGCCTGAAACAAAAACAAACGCGCTCGGTGCGAATGCAAAAACGCGTTTAATAATAAATTTTAAGCGCGCACCGTGAAGGTTTTAGAATTCACTTCGCTGTTTTGTTGCGCCGTTTAATCGTAATCGGTTCGGATCCGAGTAATGTATTTAGCGAGGGAACAAAAAAAAAAAAAGAGGGGGGATAAAGTGCGACGTAAACCGCGTAATCGGACACTCGTATTTTCCGTTCGTTCGATTCGTTTGCGGAACAAACATTTCCGAAATTTGACGCGCGACATTGGTGCGCGCGCAATTGAACGTCAATAACATAAAGCGGCGCGGACAAAAAGTGCACACAAAACTGTTTATGAAAATGAGTTTTTGAGTTTGGAATAATAAATTGAAGCGGCGCGCTGACGTGGCCTAATTCGATCCAATTACGGTCGTTGGCGTCGAAACCGTTCATTGGCTCGGCGTCGTATGGGGGCACAGGTGTAAGAAGCCGCACGTTACCCCGTAGTTATGCGCACTTGGCACGTACACGTGTGTGCAAGCGAAATGAGCGGAGGCGAGTGAAGATGAAGCGCGGCTATATGCTAATGCGCACGTAAGCGCTTACGAGGGATATAACGCGAACAATTCCTTTCACCGACCTTGCCGGTCGGTAATGATCCTCTCGGCCGCACGACGCGCCGCAGACAATAACACGGAATATCATAAAATAAGAAGGATGATACCGAAGCAACGCAATCCCGCGCGGTCCGATATATTTTCGAACGCCCCAATATTGGCAATTTGCGCCGGGCGAGGTCAAAAATCGAGCAAAACTGCCAAACGCGGAACTTCGGCCGCAAAATTGATTCGCCGCTCTCGATCGCGGTTCGCGTTTCATCACTCGCGTCATCCCATGCTGGTTTCTAATTCCACTCGGAGAAATAATGAGGCGCGGCTGTTGCGAGGTTGCGCTAATTTGCCCCCACGCGTCGCTTAATTTCGACCGTATACACGCAGATAACATTTTGTTGATTCGACCAAAATGTTGTTAAATTTACAAAATATTTGGTTAAATGACCAAAATTTCGGGTGAATCAACAAAACTGTTCTCTGCGTGTATATTGAGAAAAATTTCTATTAAAAATTACCGTGCCAAAACAGTACGATGTTTGTCAACAAAGAATGATTACCGTTAAAACACAGTAAAAATATAGGGAAATCGAAACAATGTTTACGATATTTAGGGGTCATTTTTACGTGTTGACAAACAACGCATCAGAATACTGTTTTGGCACAGTAATTTTTAATAGAAGTTTGCCTTAGTGTAGGTTTATTCAGACCATTGCGATTGGTCTACGACGCGAGAGGGAGTTCTGTATTTTGGTTCGTCGACCTGAAATGACGTCGTTTTGCTACAATTGTCGGTCTTTTGTTTGCAGATAATACAGTTCGGGGCAGCAGCGGTGAGGCCGTTTTGCAAACGAGCCCTGCAAGCAGCACCGGCAGTTCCAGCGTGAATCAGCACCAGCAGCACCAGCAACACCAGCAAGCGAAGCACCCGGGTCAGCAGCAGAGACAACCGAGTCAAATGGGGATCTCGACCGATGATGTAAGAGTTGAAGAGGACGGCGCGCACGCCCGGGCGGCGCCCACCAGCCCCGAGAGCGAGGCCGAAAACGACGACTTTACTCCGAAACGAAAGCAACGCCGGTATCGCACGACTTTTACCAGTTTCCAACTGGAGGAACTGGAAAAAGCTTTCTGCCGAACGCACTATCCGGACGTCTTCACCAGGTGAGTTATGCCGGCCTTGAATACATCATGACCTTGAAACCTTTTATTTGTTTGTGTACAAAATTAAACCAATTTTAATAAATGGGTTTAGTACAGCAATCAGGGCGCGCGCGCCGTCAGCGTTTACAAATAATGGTCAAACGATTGATTGGAGTTATAAAATAGTTTTTATACGAAACGCCTGAAGCGGAAAGTACTTTTAACTGTTTATCGCGGAATTAAATGTTGCAATTTTAATAATTACTGTCAAGTGTTTTTACAAGCGACCTATAAGAATGGCGCA
Source organism: Psilanteris sp. ZL-2020 (assembly GCA_022817085.1). Classification (NCBI taxonomy): domain Eukaryota; kingdom Metazoa; phylum Arthropoda; class Insecta; order Hymenoptera; family Scelionidae; genus Psilanteris; species Psilanteris sp. ZL-2020. Next base: position 16,002 of record JABFQC010000607.1, read on the forward strand.
ATAATGGAACGGTTTAGGGCGCGGTAACTCGGTGGTTTCGAGGTCGGTTTGGCTACCAAAACATCCATCAATAACATCCACTGCGTCCGAAACGCGGACTGATCGCTGATTCATGCATCGGCGTTGAGCCGTATTGCGACCGACTGATTTTCACTGAACTCGTCGGTGTTTGCGTTATGTAATTTGCGCAAGTACAGGAATAAGCTCTTTATTATTGCATTTTGCAGTCGCGACTGATTAACCTTTAGCGTGTTTTTGTTTACCAAATCATTTTCAAACGAGTCGTGATTTTGCAAGGTGTATATATGTATATATGTATACAGTACCATAAATTAATCGCAAAAATGTACGGACCAAAGCGACGTAGGCTGAAATGAACGTTAAACGAGTGGACACGGGATTAAACGGTAATTACAAAAGCGTATCCGAATTAAGTCCGTTGAACAATGCAGTAGCTGGCAGCCAGCGTCCGTATAATTATTTCGTGAAATTGGCGGCCGGTTGGATCGTGACGAAATTTGGTTTGAGTCGAAAACGTTTTGCCGAGTAAAAGTGCGCGTCGGAATCGAACCGATAACGCTTCGATGAGTTGGCAGCGGGAGATAAACGTTAAGAAACGAAGCGAGGCGTCGCGATGAAATAATTTAAATAATAAAAGCAACTGGCGAATCACTTTCTACAGTTATAAGCCGTGCACTTTTCCTTGAGACACGAATCGCCAGATGTATTTATTCATTTCGTCGACTCGCGTGCTCCCCGCACATACGTGTACATATATATATATATATGTCTATATATATACAGTCGGGCTGATGAATATGCAAGGTGTTTCGGAGCCTGGCTAGGCTATAAACCTAAGCAACCACAAAATCCAATTAGTGTGAAATTAATACTACTGCGTACTATGATGTCAAGATTAAAGTTGTGAAGGTGGAGTCCGAGAAAATAAATGGCGTGAACAAAAAATAAAAGGAGCCCCGAAGAGCGCGCAACTCGGCGCAAAAATGTACCAATCAAACCGATGTTGGAAATTCTATAAATATTCATGACGTTTGATAAAGATTATTTATCGCCGCAAACATTTCATACCGTTTCTAGTTTGAGTTTCTTAACACGCGAGAGATTCAATTATGCGAATTAATAGCGTCCCGCGACCCCCCGCTCCCTCGCCGCGCTTTCGTCACTTTCCGGCCCATTTTTTCCCGCCGCCACAATGGGCGCCATTTTTTGGTCCGTTTTTGGAATGAATAGCGCAATTACGACGCAATGCAATTAACAAGTTTTGACGACCGGACTTTTTAAAAGCCATACTGATCTGCGGTCAACTGGAATGTGCACTATCTGGAATTTTTCGGGCAGAAAAAGCTAATAGCGGTACCTGCCTCGTATCTCGGGTTAGAGCCGAGGCGAAGATTTCGAGACGCCCTTCGTATCGTCTAGACCTTTGGGAGCCGTAAAAGAAATTGATACAGAACCGAAAAATGTCACAATTCTTGTAACTCCGATTCAAACGAAGCAGCGCTTCTCGTGCCTCTCCGTTTCAATGTCGAAAGAAAAGAAAGTCACTCTATCGCGCGTTTGATGAAACCGTTTTTGTCGCCGATGGAATCTCGCTTTTTCATTCGTCATGCGCGATTAAATAACTCGCGTGTTTCGTCATTTAAAGTTTCAGCGAAACATTGGCACAGACGTCACAAAAATGGGGCCCCGCTTTCCGCGATATCCATATACGATCGCGAACAAAATCGACGCGCTTTTTGAACGATCGTTGCCTCCGACGATTGCCGATCGATCGACACGAAAGGTCACGCGGCGCGTTCCGTGTCATTGGCGGGTCGCTGATATGAACACGCTAAAGCGGACCGAACTACGTCGAGGATCCGAACCCACCGACGATCAACGCGATGCTTCGACGAACAAACGAAAGTCGGGAAAAACGCATCGTTTCGATGAACAAATTACAACAATATTGATACCGATTAATCACGGCTCGTCGTTTTTATCTCGTTCGTCATTTCTCAACACATTGTGCACGCTCGCCGCTTAGCTCCGAACGCATAAATTAATCACAAATTATATTTTCATCGTCTAATGATAACGAAACGCAACGCGTCCGAGCGTTAGAAATAAATAAATAAGAAAAAGAAGAAAGAGAAAAAAAAACGAGAAAAAAGAATTTTTCAAATGTTTCGCAAGTCGAACCGATAATTATTTTCTCAGCCTCGTAATTTCCTTGGAGAAAAAACTCGCCGGCGTGCGAGTGAGAAAGACGCACGGGCGACGGAGGGGCTGCGACTTAATGAAAGAAATCAAAGAATTACAGGTGTTCGCGGTGTCTTAATTAAGATTGCCGTAATTACGAGCGATACGTAGGAATTACATAATCGACTGCTGAGAGTGAGTCGCGTTCAATAAATCTGTGTAAACGCCGCGTGTCATCCTGACGCGTTGCGTTATCGAGTGTCATCGAGAGAAAGATAACTGGCGAGGGGGGGGGGGGGAGGCGACGAGAGCGTGCGAGAGAGACGGACGGAGCGAAAGAAGTGGTCCGAAACGAATCGCGCGAAACGAAAGAGTGAATCGAGAACGAATGAATGTTATTCATCCTGCAATAATTGCCGTTTACCTCTGAGCGCAAGGCTATTACCGCGAAGTCTGTTAGAGCGACGCCGCGCTTGCATCACACGCCAACTGTACTCTTTGTAGACGTTCGCGATGTATTTTATTAACAATGTTTGTTTTAATTTTATCACAGTGTAACTTTGTGATTAAAAGAAGCAACAAAAACGAGGAGCGCGCGAATAAATTAAAACGCGCAGGTAGCGCGCGCGATGGTATATATGTATATATAATATATATATATATATATATATATATATATATATATTTGTATAGATAAATGTAGTTTAAGAACGCGCGTGCTAGTTGCGCGTGTTCCGAAAAAGCGACTTAAAACAATCAACTTTTTCATTTTGCGCGGCGAGTCTGGATCGGCGCATTTCGACCGGTATAAAAGGGTCTAACGTTCTCTTTTTAATTATTACAGAAAAATTATTTCTTCATTAAAGAAACATATGTAAACCTATTAAACAACATTATCCCTGCAATTAGTGCCGCGATAACCCAATTACTCACAATCGCTATTACATAAATTGATCTCACGACGTGATCTTTCAACGTATAATAATCCAAAAAGTAAAAGTAACGCGGCCTTAATTGCAACGGGCTTTACTTTAATTCCGTCAATAAACGAAATTAAAGTTTATATATACCGCTGTTACAAAATGTTTGGCATTTTTACACGCCGATGATTGCTCGTTGGCTCTGCTGAAGCGCTGCGTAAACTTTCTAATGATTTAATGACGTCTCACGGTAAGTGAGACAAAAAATTAATTTCCGTTCTTAGATTGAAATTTCTATCCGTTTTCATAATCAGATTTACAACTTCATAAAAATCAATGTAATTAATTGATGTCGTGTTTCTAATCAAAAGGGAATATTCGCGCATAATCGAAGCTTATTGATGTTACGATTTGCAGATTTGCATGTTTAAAAAGGATTCGCCGGGAATTGAATTTGCTCCCTGAAAGGGGGCAGTCGTACTTTGTAAGACGTAATTATAAAGGAATCATTCATTTCTTATTAATTTCGAGTTATATATATATACATACTGTAGTTTTAAATACAAAATATGGAATCGCTTATCCGATACCCGCCCGCTGCTGTTCGAATTTGGAATTCTTTAATTATGAAAAAGCCAAAGCATTAATACGTCGCAGTTAAGTAATGAGAAAGACAAGTTTGCGGGCAAAAACTATTGGCACCGTTTTATCGTCAATTAAATTATGAAATAATTTGAGTTCTTATACGCTCGCATATTAGATTTAAACTTGGCGCAAAAAAAAGATGAAATGCGGATCTGCAGAAAATTCGCCGAGAAACTCGTATTTGATATATATAAACGAACTAATTAAATTAAACTTGTTTATAAGTTTGATAAAATTACAATAAGGCCTGCAAGAACGTGGAAAGATTATTAAAGAAGCACGACGCATTAACGAGATTAGGCTTGTAAAAGCACGCGCAGAGGATCGACTTTTAAGTCGTTTTTCCGCGCGGCAAATGATATACGGAGAAACGGGGTCTGTCCCTCATTCCATCGACAGTTCAGCGTAGCCAATTCGTAATTGGCGCGCGCATTAAACGAGACTTGCGCGCGCATAAAGGGGCCGTTGGACTCGTTTTTCGCAAATATAGACAACCGAGGATACGAAGTGAGACATTGTTGGGCCTGATTAACATTGCGTTCCGCTTATTCCGATTGACAAATACGGCCGTGGCAACTCGTGTCTGCGACTCGTTCGGTAATTAAGACCCGTACCATTTTCGAGACTCAATTAGTTCGCGCAGGTATTTTTATGGCGCGGCCGATCAAAGAGCAATTAACGAATTTAATACAAGTCGACGCATTTTGGAGTTAAATATTTTTCACCGGAAATTATGAATGACTGGAAAAGGCGTTTCCCGGACAAAATTGTTCGCGGTTGCGATTGAATTGTGGACACTCAATGTCACGGGACCAAAAGGAAAACAGTCCCTTTGCTTTAATTGTCTACAAAAAAAGTATACAAATTTCAGTTTAAATGGTACATTTTTTGTTTATTTTGTATGTAATTAATTACAGTCGTTGGTCTTAATTTAATTCGCCACTAAATAAACATGCACGCAGCGAATATTTTGATTCAACCAAAATGTTGTTAAATTTACAAAATATTTGGTACATTCAACCAAATTTTGGTGAAATAAACAAAAATTTGGTTGAATCTACAAAACAATTCTCTGCGTGTGGAATTTGTCCCTGTTTATAATACCAACCATTTGTACCAGGAATACATTATGGTATATATATTTTTTCCTATATTAAAAACACGAAATTTCGACAATTAGTCTTTCGAGGTGCCAAATTAATAATTATATTTTTTAATTTACTAATTAAAACCTTGACACGATTGTATACGACCACAAGAAATACAAACCGCAAACTCTCGCATCTCCACGATAGTTTAAAACAAAAATATAATACCGATACAAAAAAACAAAAACCGATCCTAAGTACAAATTTTTGGACACCGAGTATGAAGCGCTCGGAAAAACAATGCTGGAGTTACGCGTACGTGCGCGTAAAGTACGCAAAACAAACGATCGTTAAGGCGCTTCGCGCGCGGCCGCGGTAGCTTCGACCGAGCCTTTTATCTAAATTAGATCTTAAGAGCCCGTAAAGTAAATGGCCGCGATCCACGAGTCAGAGACGCTTACTCACACACCCGTTTTGCATACCAACTCAGCAGGCGTCTCGCCAATGAATTATTAGGATTGATTGGCAATCGACAATGAACCGTATATAGACGCGCGCTGCGTCTCGTTTTATTTTAATTAATCCGTACGAATTATAAGCTTCCATTTTGCGACGAGGCAAGGACAAGGGGAAAAATGAACGAGTGATTTTTGCATTTTTATCGGCATGATTTATGTCGGTACGTTATTATTGTCATTAGGTACTCGCCGCTATGATGTATTAAGGAGCGCGTACGTCTCCGATATTACCGACTGAGCGTTTCGATTAATACAAAAGTCAGCCGGGTTTGCATATTTATGAACGGTTTATAACCGTTTTGATGTTCGCAGATGAACTGTGACGAGGCGTTAATGTACGCCAATGAACTTGGACTCTCGCAGTAATAAATGCCGGATTGGCATCGACGAACTTGCGGTTTCATCGGATGCGTTTTTTCGTCCAAATTTCGTTTCTCATTCTCGTTGCCTTGGTGATTAATATCGTTTTTAATAGGGTTAATGATAATGGAAATAAATGATCCGCTCGGAGGGACGGATGGGAGGAGAGGGCAAAATACATTAAATTTGACGAGCCTGGAATTATGGGTTTTTTTTTTTTTTTTTTTTTTTTCCAAACAGACAAATAATTAATATCATTTCCCGAATTAAGGACACAACGTCATTTCACGCGACGATTGCCGACACTTCGTCGCTACTTAATAAATACGGTCTGGTCCAACTCGCGGCGACAACGGACATTCAAATACAACAGAGAATTAATCAGTTCGTCATCATTGAAATAAATTCGAAACTGCGACATTCGCTGACATAATGCTTTTTTCGCGGCCGCGTACATAACTTGCGCCAGAATAATTTATGTATATAACTCTTATCACAGCTCGCTAATTATCGCTGAATTTTATATGCATAAAATTCATTATTCATAACAATAAAATGATTAAAAGACCGTGCTCAAGAAGCTTTCTTATCGCGTACATCGTTTTAATACATTGTAAAAGTGCGCAGCCTATTCGAGTAAACTAATTTAAAGATCGGTATCTGCGCATAATTATTTTGCAAAATAAATCAAAAATGAATATATACACGTCGTATTAATAAGATATATATACTTACTTTATACAGATTTCGACTCGGACTATTTAATTAAGCCGAGATCAAAAATTGGACAGTTCCGCGGTTGATTCGTGCATAATTTGTTGTAAATATATATATATATATATATATATATATATAAATATACACGTATATCGCTTGTAATATAACGTTGCGCAAGGATTTGTAATTCACAAGGGATCACGCTCAAGAAACTCGCTTATCAAACACAGTTCCTCGTCTTAGCATTACATTAACAGATAACCTGTATTAAACGCGCCAGTCCTTATTAATTACCGTCGATTCGACAGAGTGGCGCACGTAAACTCGGCGTAATATTAAAAAAGTCTCGTCCAACAAATCCGTTTGTTTTGTCAGTATTCCGTCAACGCGAACCGCAGTGATTCGGCGGTCAAAAACCGGACAGTCAAAAAGCGCAAACGAACCGGAAAAGAAGGACGAAAAAGGAAGAAAGATCGACATAAGTAAATTGATCAGAATGAAAGCGCGCGATTTATTTATTTATCTACTTTGTTTCTTTTTTTCTTTATTTTTTTTTTTCTTTTTCGAATCGCAGGCCTCGTAATAACATATTGCCATGTAATAACAGTAAGCAACTATTCATAACGCGCGTAACAATAAAACGATTAAAGCAGCGGCGCGCTCGGAAAGCGCGCCGAACGCACAATGCCGGCTCGTGATTTCGCGTCGAGTCTCACGTTCCTTGCGCTCGGCGGATTTAATAAGATCACGAAATTTCGCGGTCAGCCCGTCCCTAATTACCGTGCGCCGTGATCGCTACTTTTGCGTCGGTTACCCTCGATTCACGCGCGCGCGCGGTGTCCTTGCGCGTTGCTTTATTTGTCCCGACGCGCTCAGCCATGTTTGTACTTTTGATTGCGTATATACATAAAAGCAATCATCGCGAATTTGCAGCATTTTCTGCGCTTTATGAAATAACCTTAATAAACTCTTTACCTTTTTTCTCACGAGTCATGTCGTAATGAATTTCATACCTCTGCATAACAATTACCAGTCTTGTACCTCTTTCTTTTTCCTTTTTCTTGTTTCTATTTTTTTCCTTTTTCGTTATTCCTTTTCTATTTTTTTTTCTCCCTCTCCCTCTATCGCGTCTGCTATTTTATTTTCTTGTGCGTTTTTGTTCCGCGCGCCATTGCACTTTATGATTGTTTATTTCAATGTAATCACACTCGATAATACGAAGGATGTGTTTATATAGATTGATTGCGAGGCTTGGTTTTTATTATGAACCGTAATTACGGTTCATTTTTATTCTTATAACCAGTTAATGCTGATATTCTTAAATGCAATTTCGAGCGCTTACTTTTAATTCGACAAAATTGTGTTGCCATTTCGGAGCAAAAACCTAGCGTCCTGCAAACTTGAGTTATAGTCATTATTTTGAGTGTCTTAAGGAGCCTTAATAATTATTGAATGATTGAAGAGTAAGTGGAAATCCGCTTCGCGTAAGACTATTAAGGTTCATTCATGAAAACTTGTTAACTGAGCGCGCGTTAATAACGGTTAAATCACTTTTGTGAACTACGATTTGTACGAGTTATTGTTTGACGTTCAGTTATGTTACGCGTGGCTTATTTCTATGAATCGCGTTTTAATACAACTATTGAAATTCGTTTATTATTATTATTATCATCGTATCACGAATCCGTTGCCGTTACGTGTGTATGCGTATGACTGTGTATTCTATATTTGTGCAAACGCGCACGACCATATATGATTTATTTTATTGACTGCCTCATTTGCTCGGTGTACGTATAGGGAAATAAAATAAGTAATGCAAATTTACATCATCATCACTTCGATGATTGAAATGCAACGTTCTTGAAATTAATATTTAATGCTTTGCGTTCGAAATGAGTATTAACACTAACAAACCTATTTATTACAACATTTTTGCATAAAATATATTTTTTTTTTTTTTTTTTTTTGGAACAAATCATTGTTACATTCGACGTGACATCTGCCGTTTAAGAGAAGTGATGAATTGACGTACTTGAATTATATGTCAGCAAATTGCCGTCTGAATATCAAAAGAATATTGAGAATCTTCATTACGTATATAGGTTGACCGTTTCATTAATACAACGTTGATTTCAAATTAACTCCCGAATTGATATAGGACAATGTAGGACAAAGTGGCAATATTATTCATATAATATTATTCAAAATAAAAAAATAAAATAAAAAAAATAATTGAAAAAAATAATCTTACAAATTTGATCAAACTACACTGCGAAACAAAATATTTAACAAATTACTATATAATATAGCAAAACTGGACGATACGTGATAACACAAAAAAATTACTCCATTATATATTAAAATTTTCTACATGAACTTGAATATATTACTACGTGCATTGCCAATTTTACTACATTATATAGTAATTTGTCTTGTATTATCACGTATCGTCCAGTTTTGATATATTATGTAGTAAATTTTTAAACATTTGTTTTCTCAGTGTAGATAATAAAGTAGGAAAAATGAGCAAAAATGTAAATAATACACTGAGAAAAAAGTTGCTATAATTTTTATTATACTGTATTATAATTTGGGGACAAATGCATTCATTTTAAAATTATTATAATGCAGTATGATAATAATCTGCGCAGAAATACCCTGGCGCATCATTATATGATTGCGCCAGGGTATTTCTGCGC
>JABFQC010000608.1:0-25149 GCA_022817085.1 Psilanteris sp. ZL-2020
AACGCGCGTGCGTGGATGAGAGCCAAAGATATGTATATATAGCTTTTAATGTTTGTGGAAAAATAAAAAACAATTTTGAATCCTTGTATATAAATCTTGCAAATATATTTGTATAAAATATAATTTATATATATATATATATATATACACACATATTTTTTGTCATGCGTCAATACAATGATGTTTGTCAACACAACAATTACCCCTAAACATCGTAAACATTGTTTAGCGTTCCTTATATTTTTTTACTGTGTTTTTTTCTGTTGACAAACATCGCATCAAAGTACACTGTTTTGGCACAGTGATTTTCAATACACATTTTTCTCAATGTACGTATTACATTTTAAATGCATAAACCTGCGTTCGAATGATTTACGCTTATAATGTTGTTAGGTCGAAACAAAAAATAGTTGACGAATGCGCGGCCGGCGATTGCATAATAAAGATGTCAACATAACAAGAAGGGCAATTAATAGTACGATTATTTGTAATTTAATAACAGAATAATAATATTAATCAACCCAATTAATAACTTATTGGCTAGTCGATATATCTGGCAGTAATGCTGTTTAAATTTATTATCACGAACTAGCGGATACGGACAATATAATAAATTGTATTAGCCGAAATAGTGCGGATTTCGTCGGGCAAAAAGTTTGCTCAGCAATTCCTCATTGACGAAACAATCTTAATAAACAATCTCACTTGCGGGTATATAATCTGGAAAGTCATTAAATCAGATAACATTTTCAAATAAGATTCTACCAGTAGCATGCGCGGCCAGACCGCGGCTTTAATTGTCAGAATCCCTACAGCGATACTTAACCATATTAAGCCCTGATTGCGCAAAACCTCGACGTTAAGAATTAAGCACTTTTCTAGAAATCGGACTAGATCGGCTTATGATTGTGTTTTTGACACGGATTATAAATTGCACAAATTAAGCGAGTGCAACATCATTGCCCAGCATCGTCGACTGACAGGTTAAATGTCCGTTTTGCAATGGACGATTGCAATGTATTTATGTGTATGTGTGTTTATATATATATATATATATATATATATATATAAGAGAGAGAGGAGAGATGGCATTTAGTCAGAAATGTCGGAGACGCCGTTATCACTTTCGTGACCCGCGGGACGTACATGTCCCACTTTCGGCTTCTTTTCGCAATTCCGATAGGATGCCCCAACGTGGCGTCTATTGCGTGTTGCTCTGCAGCGCGAACTGCGCGTTCCACGTTAAATCCATCTGCAGGGCATTTTCGTGCCAATTAATTGTTTAGCTAAGAATTTGTGTTGGTGCTCGGCTTTCACGCTTACTTTGGGCTTATGCGCTCCACCGAATGCCATTTCGATAATTCATTGTTTCAATCTTGCTTAATCATGTGTAATTGCTTCGGGTAATTATTAACAAATTATTTCAATCTCTCTTCCATTACATTGTTGTGCGGCAAAATAATAATTGCCACAAATTCGAAGTTTCATTGAATGAGCCGTAATGCAGTATATTTTCTCTTAGTCCGCGTTCCGTGTGAGTGCATATATATATATATATATATATATATATATATATATATATATACATAGTTGAATTTTGTAATAAATATATAAGATTTTTGTTTCAAGATTAATGGCCGTTCTCCAAAGGAAACATTCCGCTGTTCGAGAAAATTCTATTGTAAACCATCGGCGAACGGAAAAAGCGCTCGTATGTGTTTAATAAATGCAATAAACGAAAGAAAACATCGCGGAAAATGAGTTTTTGCGAAGCATTTTTGAGACAACGATACCGGGTCGTTACGTCCGGCTCGCAATAACGCGAGCCGTTCAACGCAAACAATCGGTTTGTTTATACAGACGGGGCATTAATACGGAACCGGCGCGCAGATAATTACAAATATAATGACGCGGCCGAGCACAAAGCGCTAATCGCTAAACTCGTGAACTTTGACACGGGCGTTCGAGCGTCCCGACTCCGCGCCAGGCGATGACTCCGTCCGACGGGGCATTTCTTTAAAAAGCCAAGAAAAAGGCGTAAAATAGAAAGCAGACGTTCATTTAAATTGCATTTTAGTCCCGAATAACCGTTCATTAGCGAGAATGCCAAAAAGAAGAAAGACAGAGAAATGATTGTGGTCGCAAAAGGGTTAAGTAGTCTTAGCCCTGCTAAGCGTAGACTCTAATTTGCTTGTTCTAAATTAGGGGTTAGCTGCATAGCGGACGTTGTATAATTTATAAAAAGCAAGAAGCAAAAAAAAAGCACGTTTTCCCTCGTCTTTTTGTTGTTTCGCTTGAGCCATCGCGAAAATATTACTCTTTTGTTGCGCGAGCGCTTACAGACATTTATACGATTCCGCTGCAGCGGCGCACGACAAGCAACGGGACTGTAACGAGAATATTTCGTAATTTAAAAATAACACGTAACCATGTTACACGCGCGTTAAAATTCTGTCTACGCGAAAACAAACACGGTTTGGGGCGCGCGAAAAAACATCTCGCGTGCGCATCTTTTGTTTTTGCTCCAAGTTTCGCGCAACATTTCTCGTTCCGAGAAGGATAAGTATGCGTCTAATTGGTTGTCGCGTGTCATCCCCGGTCCTTCTGCCCACGGCCGTCTAATTTTCGTGGGCGCGCGGCGTGGCTTCGCCCGCGCGTAACAATCCGGCCGTGAGCGCGGGCGCATTAATAATCAACGGTTTTGTTTTGTTTTCGGCCGCGTCGCCGGGTCCATTTGGGCGACCAATTTTTTGCTCTCGTTACCCGGCCGTTTATTTATGCTCGCCCGTGCACCTTCGCCGACTAATCGTTCCGGCTCGTTCTCGCCGCAACATCCCGGGTCTTTAGCGACGTCGGCTTAATTTAATGACGTACTTGCCGAAATCGGGACTCAACCAAGGCTCGATTTTTAATTAGTCGGGGCGCGCGCTATAAGCGTATGCGCGCGTCGCGCTTATCGCGCCGGCTTTATCCCCGACCCAGACCATTTCGATGCCTCCTTCGTCCGCCAGGTACGCCGCGCAATAATAAATTGCGATTATTACTTAATAACGTATCATTAACGCGGATTCAATAAATTGCGCAATAACCGATTCGCGATGATCCGCGAAGCGCAAAAGAAGTAATTAATCGGCGCGCAGTCGAACGGCAAAAGTTGTTAATAACGCGATGAATTAAAGCCTCGGCGGTAAATTAATAATTCACGCCCGCGACGTACATCATCGCTTAGATTAAACGCCGAACAGTTTTCATCGCCGAAACGGGGTTACGAAATCGGCGATCAACATCCATCTTAAACGTCTAATGGACTGCTCGGGGGCAGAAGAAAAGCATCGCCGCGATTGCTATAAATACGTCTTGTCGGGTTATATATACTCGTTGGCTCCGCGATATTTTCTTTCGATTACTAAACAATAATATTTACGTTCAAACAACGTCTCGCGTTGCGCCACCTCTTTTTTTCGCCCGGCCGCTTTTAATTAATGTTGACATTATCTGGTCTCCGTCGCTGCGATCGCTCTCGTCGCGAGATAAAGGACGATTAATTTATCTCAACGACGTGCCGCGAGTTTTATCAATCGCGCGCGGAGTCGAGTGGTCGGTGATAATCCGCGGTCCGGTATATGCATTCGTCGGCGGTCGAACGCAGCCCGGCGCCGTAAGTTAGACGTTTTTCGATTAAAACTGTTGCTTTCTAATTTGATGGAACGGTTCGGGCTGTCGTGACTGAGGTTTTATTTCGGATCGATCGGGCGCGGCCGAATTAATAAAGTATAACGCGTGCCCCGACGACGATGTTGACACACCACGTCAATAAACAGCCGCAACAAAATCGAACCCTCGAGTCGGCGTCTAAACGCGAATATTGGATTACCGGTTATGAACATGCTCGGGGAAGATTAGCCAGGTGCGCGCGGGCAGATTTATAAAACTCGACGAAACGCGTTTTGTAGCGCGCGTCCCGAATAAGACGCGTTTTATATCCGCCGAGGAACGATTCCGCTCGAGATGTAAGCCCTTAAAGTGAAATATTTGAAAAAATGTCGAAAAAAAGCGAGCAGAAAATTATCCGTTACGGGCGGAGATTATTCATCGCGTAACGGTTTGCTGGCGAGCGCAAAAAGGCATCTGCGTTTATTGCATCGCCGAAATGTCGACTCGCCGGGCGACGCGGCCTAATCGGCTTATCGGTACGACGACTAATCCGTCTCGCCCGTATAAATCGGTCCAAGTTATAAAATCGGCCCGAAATTTGTACAAACAAACGTACAAGCCGATATGCCACAATACAACTCGGATCATTATAAATAGAGCGCCGCGCGAGATAGTAATCCACACGTGTTAAAACATCATTTCTACGCGCATTAAAAGATATATTTCCTGTCACAACACAATTTCTCGCCGACAGCGTAACTCAATCTTTTCCTCCCGACAACTCTTTTTCGCTCGCCCGCAGTCCGTGCGCGCACAAAAATCTGTTCTTATTTCGCCGGGGCACGGGGTGCGCGCGCAGCCTCGGCGAACGCGCGGTCCGAATCGCCGCCGCAAACTTTAATTATCATAATGTCAATTGTAAGTTATTCATGACATAATTAAAACTTGAAAATATTCAATTCCGTGCGGGGAATGCCGTTCAGTAAAAGAGCAACTTTTTTACTCTCGGACGCTAATTGCCGCGCTGACTTGCGCGGCCAATTGTGCCAGGTAAACCGACGAGTTACGGTAAATAAAGTCGGCGAAGTTTCGGTCGGTCGAACGCCGTCCGGAGACGACACCGCGCCGATCAATCCGAACACGGCCGCGGACGAATCGGCACGGCGTTGGCGCCGGAGCCGCGGATTAAAGCGCGCCCGGTCGATGCAGCCGGCAATTAATCGCGAGCGCGCCGAAAAAGCGCGCGTACGCGAGCGAATCCGCCGCGGCGATCCTGGCTGCGAAAGCGCGCGCGCCGGTGCCATTTCGCCACGATAATTGCGAGTATTTATTTGCGTTTCTGGTCAACGGCGAAACCTCCCGTAAGCTCCTCTCCATTGCCGCTCCGCGGACGGTAACTTATCGGGCATTTTTATTCGGCCGCGACGCGTCAGGTATTCGCGAGCGGCCGCCGCGCAGGCGACATCTTCCGCCTGCCTCTTTCGAACAAATTATTTCCCTTCAACGCATTCTTTTGTTTTTAGATTTAGACAAATCTCTCCGCGCTGCAGCGCCGAGCCAAGTTTTCGTTTCGCCGTAAATCTTCATTAAGCTTTATTGTTAAGTTATGCTAACAACTCACTGACGAAAGATAAAAAGTTGGCGAAAAAAAAGAAAAGCGAACAAAATTACCGGCGCGCCACCTCGCAACGCCATGCCCGAACGCGTCCCGCGAGTCGGTTTTGTCGGACGGAAACCCAATTTCGGTTACTTTTTGCGCCATTTGTTTATCCGGCGGCGGACGTTGGGATCCGCGACTCGAGTATCGACGGCAATTTTCACGGGCGTCGCCGGCCGAAACCGCGAGCGACGCGAATTGTTCGGCGGCGTTTCCGCGGCACCGATCGGCGCTCGCGGAATCGCGCCGCGCGTCCAATTCAGACGGCGCGATAAACCGTTGCATAATCTTGATTGCCGAGTTATTCGAGGCGCGCGGTACTCGGCGCGCTTTGAAAGAATAGACGGTAATTACGGCGCGCCGAGTGCCGCGCGGAGCCAGAAGGTCCGTCTTCCTTTAAGACACCTTTTGTCTTAAAAGCAGCGTCTCGCCGCGGCGCGTTATTTGCGATCGGTTCGCGTCCGAGGCGAGCGCGATACGACGCTCACGCTGGCGCGAGCGCAAACAAAACGCACACGAGCGCGGCTGCTCGTGTGTTATTTGCTTAGTCGCATCCGAGCGGCAACCAGGCATGCACGCCTATGGTATTTCACCGACGACGGAAATGCCGAACATCCGACCTCAAAGATAGCAAGGAGGAGCAATGCTTCGATAGCAACACCGAGGCAACGGCCGAGCGCATCGGGCCGGCGACCAGTGCTCGATCTCGGCTACCGAGCGCGCGCGCATTCTAACACATACCGGCCCGTCAATGTTATTTCATCTCTCGCTGAATAATTGTCCTTGCGCCGAGGAATTCGCATACGTTACTTCGGACGATAGGCCTAATGAGAATGCGCGTTGCGCGGCGCGCCGAACCGAGCGCGTTATTGGTCGACCGCGCGGCCCGATAAGATGCCGATCGCCGACGAGTCCGAGATAACGCGACGCGGCGGTTCCGGGGAAAAACGGCTCGTTACGCGGCTTTCCAGTTTTTCCCATCGCAACGCCTTATCGCGGCGAGTCCGCGCTCGCCGGTAATGGACCATCCGCCGAGACGTCGCGGCTCTAATGAGTCCGGCAAAGCGGCCGCCGATCGCGCGACTGGCCGCTTACGGTAACGAGTCCGTCACCTGTTGGCCGCGCGGGGAGGACCTTTCGATTCGGTGCAGAACCGGCACCGCGCCGAGTGGCGCGCCTTTGTTGGCTCGAACCCGAGGGGGCGCGATAACATCGCGCGCGGCGAAAACCGTGTCGACCCGTGTTTTGACAATCGCGCACGTAGCCGCAAATAACCGCTCGTGCTTAATTAACGAGCTCGTGACTGCGCCCTATTCCTTCATTCGCGCTAATTGTTTCCTACGCTTTCGATTAATCATAAGAACTCGCGGGCGCGCGAGCAACGTGCTCGGCAATTTTTGCGCGACCTTGCGACTCGGTCTCGTGGGCGTTTGACGAACGCGGGCCGCTTAATAGACTTATCAAATCGGTCGATGGCGCTTTGTGCTTTTTTTATCTCGAAAAATACGTGTTTAACCGGTAAATATTGACTGTCCCGTCGCTATCTGGAAATTCGAAATAATGGACCTTTATCTAAGCGCTTTGGTGCTGTTCTCGACTATATGATTAATGTTTGCGTTTTACATTTCTTCTGAATACTTTCGTGATCAGATGAATGAACGCCTGGCAATCTTCTCACTGCGTGCGTGTGTGTGTCCACATCGCGTGTGTACGCTTGCGAACACACACACGAGCGCGCGCGCGCCTGTTACTTTCTGCAGAAATTCATTGTGGTCTTTCCACAATTTATAGCATTAATAGCCAAATAATTAATGCCGTACAATTTTCATTGCAGTTCATGATAAGCAACGCTTCTTCCAGAGTTTTGAATCGCGACCGCGATGGTTTATGTCTTTCGTATGTGATACGTAAATAATAGAGAAAGGCAAATAATAGGAGACTGCGAAAAAGTGGAAAAACGGAACGGTGGTCCGTGGGTATGCATATATCGGGGAACGGTTGCACATTCGTTGCCGCCGCTCACGGCGCGGGCACTGTTACTCTTATCCTTATTATTATTCTTATTATTATCAATTCGGGGCGATCGCGATTCTTAAATTTTTAAAGGGCCCTAACCGACGATCGTCCCGCGCCGACCGCCGGACTTTAAGCGGCCCCGGGACGCGCTTTTGCGGCGCGAAAACGCAACCGACGACGCCGCGCGTCGCGTCGCGGATCGCACCCTCGCGCGCGTCAACCAGCGTTGACGCAGAGCCGCGGATGAGCGAGCCTTACCGGTGTCCGTCGAGCCTCTCGATGGCGTGCGCGCGATCGATCGTACCGCGATTGCGGGGCGCAACGCGTGCACGATCATCCACGGAGCAGCGTCCAAAAGCCGCAGCTTCGGCGAGACAAAGGCCCGGGCGCCCTCCTCCGCCCGTGCGCCGAGTTCATTCGACGACAAGAGGAGCCACGATGCACGCTCGAAAATGGCTGGATGGCTGGCTGGCCGGCCGAAGCACACTCACACGCGCGCACCAAGCACTCAACTCTCGCCGCGAGACGGGAGATGCCACTTTTCACCACCTTTATTCCGCTTAATCCTTCGGGAGTCACGATAAACCACTTGCTCCGATCCCGCCCCCCCGCGAAATGACAACCACTGTTATCTACCCGCGTTGCCGTATATCCAATCGGTCGTACATCCAACAAACGCTGCACCGGTTTACCTCATGCTTATATTACTTATTCTTCAATCGTGCCGTCGACAACTTTTTCGCCCCGTCGAACTTGTGTGTGCACAGGTGTGTGTATGTGTGTGTTTGTGTGTTTGTGTACGCGAATAGCGAGGCACCTCTACAGTCGCAAACGTGACATTTTACGGGGAAGAAACTGAGCGCGCGAGACCAAACTTCGGCTGCTGTGGGCCAACGCCGACTAGTCTCGGTGGTCGCGACCGTGAGCGCTGGCGGTGCGCACCACTACAACTCCGCTGCGTCTCGAAGGGGAGGGGGGCGCCGAAGAGGAACACAACGCCGTGTCAAGTGGAAGCCGACTGACCAATCGGGTGGCCGCCAGCCCGCACGCCATCTTGCCGTCGAGCGACGGCGCACGGAGTCGCCCGAAGCCGCGAAAGAAGCGCCGAGACCGACGCGAGCTCGCACGGAGAACGCCGAGTCGGAGTTCAACGACGCGACTCGCGTCGACGCATGGTCCCGTGGATGCACATGTTTAGATGTGTGTCGAGGATGGTCGAGGATGTTGATGATTTTTCGATTCCCATGTGTATTTGGGTTAACGATGGGCGCCGCCGTTCGCGGGGCGGGGCGGTTTTGTTTAGCTTTCGCCACCGTGAAGCCGCGCGAGCCCCGACGCCCCGCGCTTTTTTTCTCGTCCTTTTCAACCCGATGCCGCCTTGGCTTCGCCGAAGACGAGTCGCGCCGCGTTCACCCCGCGGAATGTTCCAAGAATGCCCCGTTCGGCGAATCGCGAACTTCGGCATATTTCGGACGCGGTTTTTGCGACGGATCGTTAGACCGATTGGGGCCAAAGTTTTGCGATCGCCCGGATCGGCGGAGGGCTTTATTTATGTGTTTTGTGTATAGATTCGCGCAGCAAACTTTGCACGGGATATCTCGCGGGATATTGTTGGAATGCCGACCGGATAATTTGTACTAACGCGGCAATTCGAGTTTGATCGAGTTTCTCAAATAGTTTCGCTTATTTTCTCGTGGCGTATGATTTGTCTTGCGGACCGCCGAAGATTGTTGCGACTCACAAAAATGCGCCCGCATTAATTATTTCGCGATCGTTCACTTCAGCGAATCGCGCCCGGAAACTTCCAATAACGTTATTGCGCGTTCCGTCGTTTCTTTTCGCTCCAGCATCGACGCTCCGAATCTTGCGTAATTGTTAATAACCAAATCGACTGATTCATTTCGAATCACAAAGTAGCTTTTCAGATCACATAATCGCATTAATTTGTATCGGTTGCTGTTGCGCGCAATAACCTATATATAAATGTATATATATATATATAGTGTACAGAATTGTCCAAGGAGTGTTTAATTAACCAAAAATTTATAATTCCACGATTTACTCCGGTTTTGTAATGAAAACGGCTTCCGATCTCTTGCCAGTCGTGCTATTTTAATCGATCATACTGGAATACGGTCATGATTGGTCGTATCGTAAATGAAAATGAATTTTAATTACGTCGCACAATAACACTTTATGTTACGTGGTAGATCGTGCGCGCGTATTCTCTACCCGAAGCTCGCCTGACATACATACGCGTTATGAGAAAACTCGGCAACTGTCTGTAAAAGCATCACCTCGTTACATATTTCCCATTTTTATTTTTATATAATCCACCGAAACCGAACAAATCATATAGAAAAAAAAATTAATTTTCAACCTTCGAGACGGGGACGTCAAACTTTGGAATCGAACATATGCCTGTGTGTATATATATAGCACATACATATACCTCACATACATCGGGCGCGTTCGATTCTGGTGGAAAAAAATGGAAAAAACGAAATAACAATACTAACTTAAGTATAAATCTTTTTTGTAACGCTGTTAATAACTTTATATTAAAACTACAACTGTAAACGATAGTCTGATTGGCAATTTGTGTAAAAGAAAATCTGCATTTAAATTACGCACGTCCTTAATAACATATTTTTCAAATATAACGCAATTTTCAGTTAATCAAAAAATATGTTTCGTATTGAAAAACATCAAATATTTCGAAAATAAAATAAATGTATGTTTATATATATATATATATATATATATGTTCGTGTCGGAAATATTCTATACATTATCAAAAATGTTCATATTGTCATATCATTTTAAGCATACGATTATTTATAATATATTTTTATACATTTTTGCATGTCAATGAATCTTTTAATTTGCATATATCAGCAAAAAAAACATACATTACAAACATAAAAGTAACAATCTGTATATAGTTCTGCGTTTATTATATATCCGCGCAATAAATATATATCAATTAGGCTTCAAAGCAAATATGATTACATGTTTCTTTTCAGCGTTAAACCAAAAATACAAAAAAATGGATGATGCAGTTGCTACAAAAAACGTAGGCAATATAATTTCATTTGAGACACACATACACATATATATAAGCAAAATATGCACGCGCGATATTAAGCGCGTGACAAGTTATTTCATTGGCATAAACAAATAAAATAAACTGGCGACATTTAAATAAAATAATAGTTATTTAAGCAGCCATGTCCGGCGCGTAGCGGTTCTTCCCCCCGATGGATTCCCTCTTGCTATACAAATATATAAGAGTTATATATAATTATCGTTATTCCATATTTCGAATTACTTCGTAAATTCGAGCAAACTAGTGTTCTTGCCAAAGTAATTAGCCGTTATTATGTTGTTACTATTAGACGGAATCTTCCATATGGATTACAAATAATTTGTTGATTTAGTTAGTTACTTAGGTTCAATTTTTAATACTAATTCGAACTTGATATTCCGAAGCAACAATTAGTCATATTAACGCAACAATTTAATCGATTCAATTATAATTTCGTAGACAAATTTACGAAACGGTTGATACATTTGTTGCCGATCAAATCAAATTGGAAATATTATTATATTTCGTTGCTTTATATTTCGTCGGCGTAAATAATTTATGAAGTTACATCGTCGTTTCAATTTAATAAGTATCTCCGATTCTTACGGCTGAATTAATTGCAATTTTGCGTTTAAAAATTACGACGTTAACCTTTAATGCCGTTGAAGGTAAATAATGAATGCAATGTTGTTATTATTGCTGAGCTTATTTTTGCGCATTCGATAGCTTACGGAATTAAGAATCTCCCGACCTGCTGAGATTCATGAAAAACTACATCTGAGAAAACAACGTGTGTGTTTCGAAGACGACTTTCATTAACTTAAGGTAAAATAGAACTGACCGGTCGTGCTTTGAAATGAAGTGGACTCGTTTTCTTTGCATTCGTACAGTTGTTTTAGACTTTTTGTCACGTCAAGTGTAAATATTTTGTCTCCGAATTGCAAAGCAAATGCTTTCTTAAACGCGATATACGTGTTATTATTGTTGCTGCAGCGAACAATTAAAAATAAATAGTTTATAACGGGTTTTAATGCGGCTGCGGGTCTGTCGAGAGTAATTTCGTGAAGAATTGCCAGACAATAATTAAACAAATCCAATTGCGCGCGAAGAATTTGCTGAAAATAAATATAAATTTTAATAAAAACTGGGATTATTAATTCAGGTTTGTTTTCGTGCAAAATTGTTTCTGTGTCGAAGCATACTTTAAATAATTGTTTATAAAAATTACTCAATTGCATTTTTATTGCTTGCAAATATTTATATTTAATATTCAAATGAACAACAAAAATTGCGTAATATGCGCGATGAACTCAAATGAATACAAAAGTAATGTTATTTCGTTTTAAAAAATAACAGGAGACTTGAAAAAGTCGAAAATAATCGAATGCGATTCCAAAATATATTAACAAATTACAACGCGGATTTCATATAAAAAAAAGTACAATAAAAAATTCAGAATTTAGAGACAGCGAATTACAATTTTGAAGCGAAAGTATTATATATTATTTACTTTTGTTTTCATCAATAAATAATGTATAGCGCAATGCACTTAATTATTGACCGTATCAAATTTAATAAAAATTTTCATTATAAATGTTCTATTGTTTTTTATATTTGTTAATTGTAATGTTATTTTTAAAAATATACGCCTATTATAACAATTATCGAATCTAATACCAAATTATAATAAATACTAAATGCGCAAAGCTTATATTTAATATTTAAGTTTAACTGTTTCATGAGAGTCTATCGATAGGTCACTTAAATGATAAATAATTAATTATCTTCAGGATAAACAAGAAAAGTCTATTGAAATGAAATAAACAGAAATCTTTCAAATTCAAATCTATATAAAATTGTTTAATGGAAACAAACAACTTTTTCTTCGTACACCTTTAATTATATATATTTTATATATATTTATATACGTTACATGAAAGAAATGTTAATTATTAGACAGACAAAATAAATGTATGTGTTTAGTTTTATTTAAACGAATGTGTACACGCTGTGTTTTATACTCGAAACAAAATTGTTTTTTTTTTTATGTAAAAACTTACCAAAACAAATATAATAAACATGTCTAATGGGTTCTTAGAAACAAAATTGTAACATTATTATATACATTTATTTGAATATTTCTACTATTTAAGAATATATGTGAATACAGCGTTGTAAAGAAGATACTTAGAATGTTGTTGAAAATAAAGACTAATATGACTTATTTAGTTAAAGCTATTTGTCAGCGTTATTTTCATTTTGTTCCAGCCGTTTTTCTCGTTTAAGAAAAATACGTTTTAATTTGAAGCTTCGATTTTTAGAATAATATTATGCTTGAAGTTTGTCAGGTGTTTTGAAGGTAATATAAAAACGCTGAAATAACACATATTGTTATAATAATATTTATAACTTATTTTTATAATAAACTTCTTATACCAATGCAGCAATAATAAATGATTTAACACTATTTCATAATTTACATTATTAATGTTGAAATTGCAGACGAAGGATCTCTGCGATTTTAGCCCTGACAAATTACCGTAAATAATTTATTAGGCGTAAGAATCCGTTAATTTAATTGGACTATTATAGGGTTATTAGCAAATTCGTGGCTGACACGGGACTGATTTTTTTTAAGATGTTAAGAACTGCGAGAAATAAATTAGTTTAATTGACTTATTTTTAAATGGTATTAACTACAATTTATATATCAAATGTCATATATTACAGATTTGTAACAAAAAATCGAGATGAATAAATAATATGAAATAATATATATTGTATCTATATTCCATTTTTATGTTAATATTATTTTGAATGTCATTTTATGTAAATGGAACAAAAAAAAATATCCAAACATTCAAATAGTTTAATTTTTACTACAATAACATGAATATTTGTTTTTTATTCAACGCATTGAAATAAATTACTTAAAAGTAAACAGTCGGTTTTAAATGCTTATTTTTCAAAAATAACTTATTTAAAGACATAATTATTTGCAACTCCATTAAAAAATTACATTTGTTTTCATTAATTTTGTACTGCGATATTTTACAATGGTTTTAATATTGACAATTTGAATTGGTGTTTGGTTTTCTTATTTAAGTATTCATGGTAAATTATTTTTTATTTATATGTTCTACAAAAATTATAAATAGGTGAATCTTCTTTGCAAAGCAACGCCAGTTTTATATATACGGTATAAAGAAATATATAATAATTTTACAATGTGATTTTAAGTTTAGAAATATACAGGGTTAGTATTTTGGAATTATTTCGAGTCAATTTGGACAAAATCGACTTTTTGGCTGGAAAATCGAACTTCGTGAAATCTTCTGAAATTTATTCTATATATAATAACGCTGATATGTTTCTTTCAGTTTCAGAAATAAAGCGAAAATGTGTTATTACGTAATTTCGAGGCATTACGATAGAAATTTAATTTTCGCCGTGTTCAGTAAAATCATTGAATGGAAGCTAAAAATAGTTCAATACACTTTTAAAACGATCTTTTTGTCTCAAGATTTTAGAATTTTAAAGACAGATTTAAAAAGGACACACAGTATAAACGCATCAAATAAATAAAGAAAATAGGTTTACTCCACACGTTTATTTCGTGCATTGCATATGATTTGTTCCCTTTTTATTTGTTCCAAAAAAGTATAATTTTACGACAAATAGATTGTTTCTAAGAGTGTATCTACTAAATTTGTTCATTTGTGTCTAGAAATATTCTGGGATGGCTTTGGTAGAATGATTTCGAATCTATTGAGAAAAAGTAAATTTTTGAGTATTTTCCAAAAAATCGACTACTATATCCGTTCAAAAATTAATTTTTAGTCTAAAAATAAAACGGCCAATTTAACTATAACAAATTACAAATACAACAATAAAATCAGCATTCCAATCTCATTTTAAAGTGTAATATATATATGTGTCGTAAGATATTTTAAGGCGTAAATAAATATTATGTTATATATTCAACAAATAAATAATTAGTAATCTGAATAGACTGCTGATCCTATTTAACTCGAACGTATACTGCATTCATTCGATAATTTTTATTACACAATTTGTTTATCAAAGTCACCATTATTATATTACTTTATTATAACTTAACATTGTTGTATTATACTTTATTACTTAGGTTTATAAATGAAATTGCTAAACAAAGAAATATTTTAATGAATTTTTGAAAATTAATAACTTGAAAAATTAAATTTAAATTTATGCAGCCAAATTATCTAATATCGAACCGTACAAAATTTGGTTTTAAAGTAAACAAAAATGCAAGAGGCATAATATCTCTGATGGTTTAAAACAGCCGTTTTAATTTGTTTATAACTTTACTAAAATGATTTGTGTAAAACGAATAATAATGAAAACGTATATTAAAGTAATGCAATATAAATATCGAGAAGAATATATAAAACTCGTAAATTTTTTTCATATAAAAAATTACCTTTAGTTAATATCAGGAATCAGTCATTACACTAAGATAATAAAGTATGATGATGCTTATGCAATGTAAAATTCCATTCATATACTTTTATTTTCAAATAAAACGGTTGATTTACTTTAATTATTCAGACGAGTTAGATTTAATGCTTAATAAAATTGTTTATGGACATCGTTGATGCAATTTTGATTTTATTAATTGAAAGACGTATAACATTCATGATTTAATGTTTATAGATGTTGTATTAACCGAATAATGTGTTACACGCAAGGATCAGAATTTCGGGTTAAATATAATATTTTGGTTGTTTAGCATTGCACGATGCCAACTATAATATTAAATCAACGTTGATTTAATGCAAACAATCGTTAATCGATATTAAAATGAAGGCACATTCTTTTCTTTGAAACTCTTTTTCATTATCTGGCCTACATTTTGAAAGTTATAATGAATTTTTTAATCGAACGCGGGAGACAAAATTCGGATCTTTATTTACTCGCTTGGTCTGTTAAATGCATGTTTCATTATTTGAGATTTTAATTAAAATTGAAAGATTTGTTTTAATATAATAAAGGAGTGATGTACAAACTTTGACCTTTTTGTTAGCTTTCGTTTTTTCCTTGCTTCACTCGAGGCATATGCTTTTATGCATTTGTAAAATTGAAATTATATAAAAAAAATGTGCTTTCATGTTTTTATACAAAAAATTACTTGTTAATAATAATACGATTATCAATTTGCTTGAAATAGATAAAAAAATATATATATTTAACTATGAAAGCATACGTTCGAGGGTCATATTTCGAGTGGAATTCATTAGTTAAGGAATTATGCATCTCCTTTGCATAGTTATGTTATTTTTCACGGCACACTTCTATGTAACACGTATCATTTTAATGATCTATGACTAATGTGCAATATTCCTTTACATGAATTTTTAATGGATCAAATTATGCTTATTGTGTACTTAAATACTGCCGGTTGATAATAGAAAAAAAAAACTTAGATTTTAATTCAGAGCATGTAACTTAAACACATTCACATTATATTTCCATAATACAAACTGTATAACTATCTATTATATAACATCTATTATATATATGTAATTAAAATATAAATTTTTTTAATTGTAAATAAAATATGAATAACGAAAGTAATGTCGTGTAACATAAACTGAATTATATATGTATAAGTTATACAAACGGTATTTATGCAAATAAAAAGTTTTATGAACAATTAATGTTAATGACGTAAGTTATAATATATTTTGATTAGTTGACTGCGTGTTATGTATATTGCGATCCAGAAGTGCAAATCCACAAATTTGTATACGTATAACAAGTTCATTCTGCAACATTGGCAGCAATTTTAAATTGTAAACAAGCAATTTTAATGAACGTCGAACAAAAAAAATCATTGTTTATATGTTCTTTTACGAGCATTGACAAAATACAAATCCATTTAATTTCTCAGTCAGAGGAAAATCGTATCTACTAAGCCAGAACGGATTACCTTAACTAAGTTGAAAAAAGTTGGTTAATCCATTTTTATGACATTTTATCCCGCGAGTTTCACGTTTACTCTTCAAAACACATTTTCACTTATCGGAAACAATTTTTTTTAGCCATATTTAATAGTTTGCACGATTCGGGCTCCGGTAATGTTTATTTGCGAATTGCTTTTAAATAAAGTTAAACAATTGCTAAATCAAATGTGAAATTGCAAAAAATAATAACAGTCGTGCCAATAATAAACGGCTGCTTTATGTTAAATTAAATGTTATAATTCAGTACACATATATGAATTTTCTCTATGAATATATGTAACAAGATGGAGCAGAATTTAAAAATATGAGAATGTACAGGAAGTAAAATACTGATAACAATTTGCAATCGTATGATAACAGAATAGTTTGCTTTCCGACGGAGAAAAAGAGTTTATAGATTAATAATTTGACATTGGAGCACGCGTCCGTTTATTTTTCATCTGTCGAAAAATGATATCATATCCCAAAGTTATAACAGAGTGTCCAACAGTTTTTAATATCCATTCCGATTCGAAACTCAACACCTATATATAAAATGCTCGTGAGCCAACAGTGAAGATGTTTTACTTTTAAACACGACGAAAAGCTTTCATTGAAAGAATAAATAAAATGATTCGTTCCCTACCTGAATTGCTAAAATTCTGTTTTGTTATCCTTTCAAGCATCTTGAAGAATAATGATTACTTTTCTGTGCGTATTTTGTTAAAATTGAAAAAGGAAGGTAGTCGCATCACATCATCAAGCCTAATAAGCTATTCCGAATTCTCTTCATGCGTCGCAAGCTAGGACTGACTTTACTATCTGCTTAAAAAATCAAATACAATTTGTGAGGTCGATTTTGTACCGGATGTATCATTGTTGCTTCGGACTTTACCACTTACATGGCAAAATATATATTTTACAATTACAATTTTCCTCGATTCCAATACGAGCTTATTAAATATAAACACTTGAAACGTTATTGTATTTAATTTGAAACAAATTTTAAATAAAGATAAAGTTCAATTTTATGAAAGTGTAAAATATTGGTCAAGTTTTAAAATTAATTTATGTTACTACAGTTCAGTTATTTTCTAGATTGAAGTTTAACAATTATTTATGCAATTTATAAATTTGTAAGTAAACTAACAAAATTAGTTTTAAATAATCTTTTACCTGCGACTTAAATATAATAATTCATGATGTGTCTCTATTGAACTGAATTCATAATAGTTTTTAATTATAACTGAATGCATTTTATTTAAAATGAAAGTCAACGAGATTTAATAAAATTTAAAATCAAATACTTTTATTTAACGAAACGATATGTGTATTTTCTATAAATATTCCATTTTGATTACCTCAAAAATTAATCACCTTTAGATTTAAGTAGCGACTAATAAATTACATTTATTAACAGGTGAAATTTTATCTAGGAAAATCTTTTATCTAATCAATCGACTGTGGAAATATATTACATTACCGCGTTTAACATAAAATTTCCATAATTAAATGAACTTAAGCATTTGAAGTAGATATAAAACTTAAATGGCATAAAATATATGAAGGAGTACATTTTGACCAAAACAAAATTGCTCCGTTATTAATAAAATTGCATTAAAAGTGATTTAGAAGTTAATTAAAACGTTATATAATAAATTATGATACATGTTATAATAGTCAAATTATCCTAAAATTTAAGGAGTAATAAAGCATTAAACTAGCGGTTTGTATAACAGCAACATTTATTATAAAAATTAGTATATATTTACATTTTATATACACTGTAGTTGGATAAAAAATGTTTTTCTGCAGCACTATTTGCAACAAGAACAATAAAAGACGGGGTACCCGCTGTCACGATGTATCTGAAACATATAAAATTGAAAATCAATATTTATGTTTTCTACACTTCCAATAAACAGGTATTAGTAAATTACATACTTTTCGTGTTGTAATATTTCTAGTAACGTTTTTTTAACGTTGACTTTATGAACGCTTGTTTTGTTAACATCTTCGAAGTAAATGTTTAAGTTTTCCAGCTTGTAGACACCTTTCGTATCCCAAGGCGGACATTCTTGAAACAGTTCTTCGAGTTGATCCAAGAAGCTGAAGCAAAAACACAAAGAAATACACCGTTAGAGTAGTCAAAAGTACAATACGTATTTTGTTTATTTTTGCGTTTATATTTATCAGGTTCTTACAGGGTGTCTTCGTGAAAATTCTGTACAAAGTCTGTCTGATACGTTTCCGGGTAACAAAATATAACTGGCCAGACAAGTTTATTATCCTTATCCAAGTGAACCCTGTTTTGTGCAAGATGTGGAATTCGTGGTTCAAGATCTTCCAAAGCTAAATGTCGTTTACCATCAACAGATACCATTTTGATATTTCGACTTTGAATTGCATTGATTAACTTATCTTCCTCTTTTTCACCTTTCTTTTCTATCGCATCCTGCATTCTTTTGTCCCGCAATAGACGTTTCTGCGATAATGCAGATAAAATGTTTAAATACAATACTTATATTTTATTTCGGCTTAATTGATTAGATAAAAAATAATTATTTACTTTGTCGCTGATGGCCTGAAATCGTGCTTTTGTAATAGAATTGTCTGCTGACCATTTGGATAAATACTTGTCACATAATTCTATGCATTGATCATAGTCCTTTATTTGTAAGGTACATTTAATTGCCTTTTCCCAAACTTTTTGATAATCTGGATTCAATTTCAAAGCTAATTTACAGTCATTTAAACAGGATCTGTAATATTTGAAATTTCGTAGATGGTTCCTTGTTAATAAAATCTTGTCATCAAAATTATACAAAATGAGTTTTATTACAATTACTGCAAATTTTACCGATAATTTTTTAACATTAGATTAGCTGCAGCTCGATTATGGTACAATTGCGACATAAGTTCTTTATCTTCGCATTTTGCTTTAATTCCCTCTGTATAACTTAATATAGCTAAACGGAATTTCTTATATTTGTAATTGAAATTTCCATCTTCTTTGTAATTTTGTGCCAATTCTATAATATAAAAAGTATTTCAGTTATTTTATATTTTCTTAGTTGGAATTTTTCATCTAATTATTATTATTTAATATTTGAAAATATAAAATTAGTTTTTATATATACAAATGCGCATTGTTTTATGAAGAATTAAAACATATTTATTCTATAAACAAATAATTTTTTGTTTACTTTTTATCTTTCTAATACTAATTTTTGTAAAATATTAAATGCTATTTCGATATTTTTAAAAAAGTGATAAAAATTGTATATATAAATATATATATATTTAGCTAAATAAATAATAAAAATATTATATTATATTTAATTTAAGTAATAATACAAGTTCATTTAGAAATAGTCAATGTAACATTGATTTAGTTAAATATACAACTATTTTCCTATTTTATTCATAAAATTAATGATATAATGAATATTAATATTATATGATATAGAATATGAAATAAAGCTTATTTTAATTAAATATTTATTATTTAAAATTATTGAATACAAAGTTATTAAATGTTAATTTTATAGGAATAATAAAGCATACATTATTAAAGGAAGTATGTTATACATTGGCTAATAATATTATAATATTTAATAATAATCTATTTAATATTCTCATTTTTCACCAATTTGATTGTCAATATCTAAAATAAATTTGTTTTGTAATTCAGATATTCATTCATTTATAATTTATGAGCAAATATTTTATGAAAGTTTTTAACATTTTAAATTATAAGTAAAATTAATTATTGTGAATGATAATTATATGATAAATAATTTTACTTATTATGTACGTTTAATAGTTGTTATCAATAAAATTATTTTAATTAATAAATGAAATGTAATTAACATATTTTATTTATTTACACATATTAATTCATAGGCTGAGAAAATAATGCCAATGTTTAGATATGATACTATATAATGTGATATTATTAAGCTTTACGCTGGTTTCATATGTTACAGAAATGAATCCATAATAAATAATCATATTCTTTGGATAGTTAATTAAATACTTTTTATTAATATTTTCAATATTGTTCCTAAAAACGTCATTTAAAACAATACTCTAGTAAACAATTACATGTTTTCATTAATTTTTATCGAAAATACATTTCAAATATATAAAACAAAGAAAACAATTACAAAATTACATTTTAAAAGATAAGTAAAACAGGTTTTGCATTTTACATAAACACAATTAGAGGAGAAATTTGTTTTTTATTTTATCATGCTTGGAATATAATAGAACTTTATGTATAAAATATTAATGTATTAAATGGTTATGTTGCTTTTTTAATGTAATAAAGTGATTAGTATTTATAAATAGAATAAATATCTATAAGTGAATAATATTATTTAATATCCATGGGTATTATGAATATTATATTTGTCGAAAATTATTAGCTTAGAGAAATTATTACCATAAATTACAATATATATTATTCATTAAATATATATTAAAGGAGTAGCCATTTTTAAAGTTGAAATATAAATATGTCAATAAATTTATAAGATATTATTGAGATTAATTAAAACAAAGCACTTCTGTATATTAATCAAAGAAACTAATATAGTGTTTATTTAATATAGTATTTGTGAATGTTTGCATATTTGCAAATATAAATCCTTGTATTTTCTGTCAGACTATTATTTATAATTAATGCATTCATTAATTTAAGTTATATAGATTAATATAATAACAATGGATTATGTAAATAAGCAATATAATAAATTGATTACTATTAAATATACATAAATCTAAAATATAAACCAATAAAAAAATCTGAAAACTGTGAATATATATCTCGAATTAAATTCAAATGTTTAATTATCTAGTTCATAATTAATGATATATTATTATTTAATATTCTACGTTTTCTTATTATTATAAGTATTATGACTTCTATCAAAAAATCATAAATTATTTCAAACTTATTATTTATCTATGTTTTCTAAGCTTCGGCTCCTCCGTTACTTATTAATGACTTTATTTTAGAGTTCCTTTGACAGTTGCGTTCAGCTCATATTAAAGTATAGTTTAAACTCAATTTCTAAACTTACACTTTGATCAATACTGAAATTATTACAAAAAATAAAAATTTTCTTGTCATTTTACTGTTTTCTAAGATTCGCCCTTTCTCCCTTAGCACCTTGTTTCTTCATACAATTTTTTCATTTATGTTAATAACACAATACAGAATATTTTAAGCATATTTATTAAATTTATATTTTAGCACCAAGATGCAATGTAAAAAACTGAAATTGTGTGATCATTTAGGGGTGTTTTCTAAGTTTCATTCATCCTTCGCGTTTAATAGCGACAAGTGTCTTGAGCTTTTTTGTGCAGTTAAGTACACAAAAATGACCAATTTGAGCTTATTTGCTAAACTTATG
The DNA here is from genome assembly GCA_022817085.1 of Psilanteris sp. ZL-2020. Classification (NCBI taxonomy): domain Eukaryota; kingdom Metazoa; phylum Arthropoda; class Insecta; order Hymenoptera; family Scelionidae; genus Psilanteris; species Psilanteris sp. ZL-2020. The sequence continues at coordinate 21,820 of JABFQC010000608.1, forward strand.
GTATAAGCAAAAATTTCAGGGATTATATATATAATTAAAAATATGGAAGTTTTGAATATGGTGTTTTATAGGGGGTAACACACAATGTCATTTTCAAATAGTTACATTATATATGATTCATTTATTATTACACTGAGTTATTTTAAATTAATTTCTAAAATGATACAATTACACATAGTTCAATTTTAATAAAATCAAGAAATCAAAAAAAAAACAAATTTTAATTATACATTTTGGTTTTTGTTTAGACCCTTTTCAATAATAAATTAAAATTAAGATATAATAAAAGATTGACCTTGTAAGATGTGTTGTTAAAATGAAAACTCATTTTCATTAATATGAATAATTAATAAAAATAAAAAAATTAATGTGATTTCTATAATTAAATAATTTTTTTGATTCATTGATTTTGTTACAATTGAACTGAGTATAACTGTACCTATTAGAAATTAATATATTATTTAATTTAACTATTTTAGCAAATTCTAAAAATGGTATTATCGAATATTTTTCTATGTTCATATTAATTCAATGTCAATAAATGGAATTACACACACATTGAATCTGGATATTATTGATATAATAATTGTCTATATAATAATTTTAAATTAAGAGCAATAATCATTAATAAAATAATATTAGTATTAATAATACAGTTGACAAATATAATCTTTTTTTGTGAAAAATTATTTTTATTTAAATTCAATTTATTAATATTTAGTGTTTGCAACTTTATATCTATTTAGTCTTTATATAATATATATATATATATATATTTAATAATAGCGACTATTTATTTCATGTATTAACTGTTGGAAATTACTATTGATTAATTTGTTAATTATTTATTTATTGTTAAATAAGGTAATTAAATAGACTTAAATATATATTTGTAATATATACTCTATAAATATATTTAAAATAGTATGCATAAAAATAATGTTTTAATTAATGCTCATATTTAACTACATGACAAAGCTTAAACGTTATTTTAGAAACTTTATAGTTATATATTAACACAAATTTATAACAAAAATATAAAATATTTATATACTTTTTACTAAATTTAGTATTAAAGAGAATTTATTTTTCTTTGCTTATTAAAATTATGAAGAATCAACTATTTCAGTGAAATTTTCTTGTATAAATAACCTTCTGGTGTATTATCTTCTCCATATTTGAGATCCTGTAATCCTTGTAGCAATGGAGACATTTCCTCTCCTGGTTCAGGAAACTTTGTCATGAAGAACGGATGCTTTTCCATTTCTTCTTCCCACCGATCTTCTGGCCATCCTTCCGTGTACGTTTTTTTCTCTAAACCTTGAATATATTCATCCAGTTCATCATCCAATTTTTGAGCAAGTTCTAAACGTTCAGCATCAGTCCACGTTTTTTTGTTTTTTATGTCATTTACTGTACTTTCACTCATATTCAGTGTTTCCATCTATCAAATAGGTTATATTCACACACAACGACAACACACAAGCTTGTTTCAAATTCTCATGCGGATGCCAAAGATGCGATATTGCGATGGCATGGCACTGCATGGAGTGATGAACTGGAAGGGGTAATCTGAGCCAATTAAAAACGACCCTAATGTAACGCGGTATTTTAAATGAGTGTATTCTACTATAAAATGTATATATGAATGAAATAAATAATTTCATTGATTTATAGTTAATTATTAATAATTTAATGTATAAAATTGATTTATTTGCTTATATAATACCTGCTGAAGGCACTATATTAAAATAAAATTAAATCAAACAGCTATAAAAATTATTTCAATATATAAATAACAATCATTTTCTTCATAATTTATTTATTTTATATTATACAATTAATATAGCTTTATATTAAATTAAATTAAAACAAATTAAAAAGTAATATTAAGATAAAAAGTTAGTTTTGGATCAGAACTTTAGTATTACAAGAAAAATTTTAATTTAATTTCAATAATTGTTTTATTATTTATTTGATTTTTTATAGATTTTTATTTTATAAAATTCTTTATTATATTTTAATACAATTAATACAATATGAAATTAACATTGCGTATTAGAAGGTTATGAATTCTTTTATTGAAATCAATGTCATCTTAGCAGACTTTAAAAATTGACATTAATACAATAACATTTATTTATTATTTTAAATTTTTACAGAAAGTCAGAACAATAATTCTATCTTTTGATCATTTTTCAAACGGTTTTAAATGGCTTTTGGATATAATGTGATCAATGTTCGATTTGAATGATCTTCACTAATGGATAGCAAGATCACTCATGTTATTTGATGTCTGCAAAGAAATGTATTAAAATTATAACTTCTTTTCATTTAGCAATATTGAACGCTAATGAATTAAGTTGACACCATAGAGGTGGATCTATTGGTTCTAAATCCATGTTTGTTGTGGCATAATTGATGTTCACACTAGGTTCTGATTTTCTCTTAGTAATAATAAAGTCAGAGATTTTGGAGATTATGAATTGAAAAACATTGATGTGTCACATAATCATAAAAATATATGTATTTGATCTTATTTGATCGATAGATTTATTTTATAAAATGAACTTTAATTTAAATATAAAAATTAATTTACAATTATAAAATTAAATTAAGAAAAAATTTTATTGCAGGCACAAATGAAAAAAAAAATTATACTTAATTATTTTTAATCCAATACATTATCAATATGTTTTTTAATTTTATAGATGTATTATTATGTAATTTTTTATTAGTATTATATTTTTTATTGATTATGTTTCCTTATGTATTTTGTAACATTATATTTCAGAATTCACTTTTATATTTTTATAGAATTTACAATGAAATTAACGATCTGCACATTATTGGCCCAATAATACACGGAGAAAAATTATATTTAAAAAATCGCAATATAAATAGTAAAACTAGGATACTCCTGCAAATCTGATAAAATTAACTATATCGTCTAATAAAAAATGTTACATAAATTGAATTAATTATTATGTGTACTGATTATTTTACTATATAATTTAGTAATTTTTATCAGATTTGCAAGAGTATCCTAGTTTTACTAAATATATTGAAATTTTTAAATATAATTTTTCTCCGTGTATATAAAATTTATATACATACACGGAAAGCAATAATCCTGCAAACTTTACAAGACAATATTGTAAACATCGGATAAAAGAAAAAAATGTAAATAAATATACCTGAAAATATTATTATTATTATCAGATTGTATGGTAATTTTTATCACATTCATTGAAGTTTTAACCATAATTTATCATACTTGTTTACATTTTTTTCCTTTATCCCATGTTTACAATATAGTGTGGTAAACTT
>JABFQC010000609.1:0-25148 GCA_022817085.1 Psilanteris sp. ZL-2020
GTCGTACACTGCCATCGGAATTTTCTGTTCCTAATCCTCCATTAGCTGGTTGAATTTGAAGAGTGTAAACTCCATTTGATCCCTGAATTTCGAAACCATCAGAACCATCAGAAGCTTGAGTCAAAGTACGTACTTGACGACCTTCTTGGTTATTTAAAAATTGAATTGATTCAATATCAGCATTAACATTTTTATCTTCTCTATATCCATCAGATGACAAAACTGACGATAAAGTTTGTTGGGCTGAAGTTGATGCAGATGCATGCAAATTAGCACTAGCTTGATCGGAATCGTCAAAATTTACACCAATTGGATTACCATAACTGTCTTTTAGATTGCTTTTTTGCTGTTCATTAATCTGAAGATCAAGTTCATTGACAGATGGTGGTTTATAAGATAAATCTAATGAATTTTCTGGAGATTGATAAAATCCACTCTGTTGACCATCAATATAATTTTGATGATTTGATTCAACCTTTCCAGCAACTTCTAATTTGTATTGAGTATTATCGTCAAAATTGTAATTGCAATTATTACCAAATCCAACATTATTATAATTTGGTACAACTGGAGTTCCATAAGTATTTGGTAAACCGTTTCTAATATTGTTATAAAGATTTCCTGGGTTTCTAAAATTTTCGGAAATTAAGGGGGCAACGGGTCCAAAATTTGGTGCGCCATAAGTTAAAAGTGGTGTTGGTGTATTGAAATCACCGAATGTGAGTGGCGTTCCGTAATTAACATTTGGAGCAGCTAGAACGGAATTTACTGTATTATATTTTTCAGGGTTAGCTCCACTAACAGGTAACCTGGAATTCTGGAAATTAATTGGTGGTAAAAAATTCGGCAGCTGAGGTTCTGAAGAAATACCATAATTCTGTGGTTTTATAATATTAACATTATTAGAAGAAGGCGGTAAATAACGATTTAAAGAAGAAAATATACTGTTCGGTATTGATTCTTTAAACTTTAATGGTGCACGAGGTCTTGGTGGAGTAAAATGTTCAACTAATGTTGCAGGTGGTGGAGCTGGTGGAAGTGGCAATCGAAGATTATGATGATTTTTGCCAGTAAAAACATTATTCACTTTGCCAAACAAGGAATTACTATTTTGGAAGGAGGGACTAGATGGACCACGATTAGTATGATTTGGAATAGAAGGTAATTGTGGTGGAGGACTATAATTTTGTGATATTGGAGGACCATAAGTATTAAATGGTCGCGGTGGTGGTGCTAACGGTTGTTTTGGTTGATTAAATTGAACAGAGTTATAATTTGGTACTTGTTGTGAAGTTAAATCATTGCTATTTTCAATGGAAGAACCAGAGTTACCTGCAATATGCGAATTTTGATTACCCAAAACGTCATGACTTGAAACAGAATCTACTTTAGGTAAATGAGATGATTCATTTGGAACTCCATAAGTTGTATGAGGTTGTATTTCCGTGTCACCGGGACCTTTGCCCACATGGAAAGGTTCTAATTGTGGTAATGGCGGAGGTGGTAAACCATCATTACTATCTGGTGAAAGTGCAGCTTGATGGAAAGACGATTTTAAATTATGTGCTTCAGGGCTATGAAGAGGCACACCATAAGAGTCACTTGGAATATTCGAATTTCCGGTATTTGATGTAATTAAATTTACTAATTGAGGAGTTATTGAAGACTGATCTACATGATTTGCTGGAACATAGTTTTGTGCAGGTGGTCCTAAATTAGTATCCGGTGGTCCATACGTTTCAGCTGGTGGTTCATAAGAATTAGTTAAAGGGGTTCCTTGATGTTGATCTGGTCTTCCATAATTATTTGTCGGTAAAGGACCTGCTTTACTTTCTGATTGTTCATAAGTATTTACTGGTGGAGGTCCATAGTTAATTTCTGGTGTACCATAAACGTTAGTCAATGGTGGTCTTTGATTAATGTCTGGCAACTCATTTGTATTTGAAATATCCGAAGGCAATGGAATATTAACATTGCCAGCTATTGGTTGCCATCCGTCGTATTTTATATCTGGTGGAGTTGGTGGAGCAGGCACACCAGGAGGTGGTGGAGCTGGAATGCTGGGCAATGGAGGTATAAATTGTTGTTGAGGTGGTGGTGGTGGTGGTGGTGGACCGTATTGATTATGAGGTACTGGTGCTCCATATTGAGGTGATGGCGGTGATGGTGGGGGTGGTGGTCCATATTGATTATTTGGAACTGGTCCAAATTGCTTTTGTGGTGGTGGTAATGGTGGTCCGTATTGAGTTTGAACTTGTGGTCGATGTTGACTTTGATTTGGCGGTCCATATTGACTTTGTGGTGGTGATGGTAGTGCCGGTGGTCCATATTGACTTTGTGGTGGTGATGGCAATGCCGGTGGTCCATATTGACTTTGTGGTGGTGATGGCAATGCCGGTGGTCCATATTGACTTTGTGGTGGTGATGGCAATGCCGGTGGTCCATATTGATTCGATGGCGCTGTAGGTGGACCGTATTGGTTATGTGGCACAGGTGGAGAATTATACTCTTTATGAGGTACATTAAATGTGGTTGGAGATTTTTGAACAGGTGGCCCGTATGCTTCTAAAGACAAAGGAATTGATGGACCATGGCTTGGTTTATTCATATTCGATCCTGAAATGAACGGTGGTCCATATTTAGGTTTAGGTGGTCGAAGAGATGAAAATGAAAATAATGGACGCCCATGTTTTGAAGGAGGTCCATATCTAGACTTAGGTGGTCCATAATTTTGTTTCGGCGGTCCTAATATGGGAGGTCCATATGATGGTTTTGGTGGCGTAAATGGTACGGCTGGTTTTCGTGGAAGAGGACCACTGTAAACAGGAGCGACAGATTGCGGTTGTTCTTGAGGTGGTGGAACATAAACTTGAGGTGACTGATAATCCGCTGTTATCTCAGGAGGACCATAAACTGGTGCTGCATTTTTAAAACCATTGTTCAATGGTGCTCCGTAGACATTACTTATTCTATCTTCAGCTGCAATTAATTCATCTTCTTTTACTTCTGTTGCTTGTTCTGGTGTTTTATTTACTACAGCATTGACGTTGTGCGATATAAGCAATAAAGCAAGTAGTCCAAATCCCCACTGAAAACATAAAATAATCATAATTATATAAAATAGTATAATAATAATAACAACATAATTTTAATAAATAAAATACAATATTATACAAATATTTATTTATAATAAAAATGTATATTATAATTCATAATAACATTCTCAAATAAAGGACAAATAAGGATTTTACATTAAAAAATAAGTTTAAACGCAATAATGGAAACTGTTATTTCAAATATATCAAAAGAATTGTATATATAAGAATTAAGATGGCGATAAATTTCACTTAAAATTAAAAATACTGTAAAACAGTATAATGTCAGTTCTTTGTTTGAAGAAGCAACGGTATTATATTCGTTTACTAGTACGATTGTCTTGATTTCCTTACTTTATGACTTTTTTACAACGTGTATCATTATTCCTGAAGAAATAACTAAAACTACAAGTGAAAAATATTCCATTAACAGGTAAAAATCTAATGCTAGAATATTTTTTTTTAATATATATTTGTACATAGTTATAATTTTAAGAACAATGAAATAGTTCCTTCATTTTATGCATATAGTTTGTGTGCATATGTGTTAATAATGCTACCGAATTTTCAACTTAATTCAACTTTATATATCAAATAAATCATGTAATGCAATTATTCTTTAACGTGAATTTTTGCATTATTTTTACATATAGAAAGCATTTTATTATTATGATTTGCATTACAAATTGTATTTTCGAGTATATAATCGATTTACGTGAGAAGAGTGGTCTTCTGCACCTCATCTCTTTCGTCTTCACTTGACTAATTAGTTCGTTAAACGTGTTACGCTCGTCCCGAGAACTTCGTAAAAGTAGCTTAGCTGCGTGCACCTTCATAGTGTATTCCGCAGTCTCATTGCAAGGATTCTCACAGTGGGAATTTCGCGTTGCTTACATAGCGCCAATTCGAAGTCAAGCAGCGGAACGGTGTGGGTGTTCGTCAATTTCTCGTGTAAATTATGTAAACCCGCAATACCTAGTATGCTTGACGCCGCAGTATTAATAGCGCATGGCGCAAGTCTTTTCACAATGAAAAAATGCAACCAGGATGAAACTCAATCTAATTCGGATACTTTCTTCTATCCAAACAAAATTATCAATTTGATGCTAACTTATCGTTATAAAGAAAATAAAATGTATTTATTTACAATATGCATAACAGATAATAAAGCATCCATAAGTTAAGAAAATAGATTAACTATTAACTATAACAATATTTTTCCTTTTTATATGAATTTACCTTTGAAGATAAAAAATTTTATTTCCAGTTAGCATTGAACGTGTAATAAAATTGCATTATATAAATTGAAAATCAATTGCTTTGATGGTTTTTGATATTCAATTTTATTTGTAAATTAAATTAAGAAATTAAAATATGGAAATAAAAACTATTTTATATAACAGATTTAAAATTTAATTGAGAAGAAGCCTTTAAGAAGCTTAGATAATATCAAATTATATATATAAATCAAATTCAGTTTTATTTAATATAATATTATAATAGATTATACAATAAAAATTGGTTCATTTTGGAATAAAATATTAATTATAATATGATAAAATTAAATTTTATATAAATATATTAAATCAATAAATAAATATAATATGTGCATTTAAATATAGTATCTGTATAACTGTATAATTGCTATTATCTAAATGTTAACTAAAAATATTTCAAAAATTGTATTCATTTATGCAACTTTAGAGCAAGTTACAAACAATTAATTTCTCAATTTATAAAAATGTGAATAATAAAATATAATTAAAAAATATCTGTGTTAAAATGCGTATATTGATAATATCTGAATATATACTTTCGGTGATATAATCAAACCATTAAAAACTATTGTAAATGTAAACTTGGCACAAACGCTTGATGAAAAAGCATTATTAAAATTACATTAAGGACTAAAGTTAAGATTATTCCCGGGCCTATGACGAAATACCGCGGCCCATGAAATGTCTCGTCTTGTGTCAACGTTAACAGCGAGGAAACGTCAACTGACCGGTAAGTAGGACGCCGGCAAGGATGCAAGGCTGAAATAATAAAATATACTTTCTCCGTGCGCGAGAGACACATCCATAAGAGGCAACATGATTATCCTGCGTGCCGGATGTGCAACAGCCGATTAAAATATTGATTCCAGACGACAGTCTAAAATAGTCAACACTCGTGAATTTTCATACGAATTTCTATCTGTTTCACACATTAATAACAAAACGCTGTTTCTTCTTGTTATCTTATATTAAGTTACGTATATTAATTGAAGATAATTACACCTGCGCTGTGAATACATTACGTTTTCTGCTTTCACTGTCATTTTACTTCTAGTTCTTATAAGACTTGCGCATAGAGATAATTGTTTTTCTCATTGGAAAAAATTGTAAAATTAAATTAGTTTAATTAAGTATTGTTAAAATAATAACAATTAAAAAAATTATTCGTTATCTTTGTAAATGCCCATCGTAATTACAATAACAGGCAAAAAGTGTCTAATATAAAACGTGAGATACATATTGATTTATTATTATTACGAATAATAGTTCATTTATAATTAACTTTAATGTGTATTGTGGACAAAATTATTTTAACTACACGTGACAGTTCTATTTATTTGCGCAAATCATTATGTCATTTAACCGGTGATATAATGAATATTGTTGACAAAATTAATTAACGTCTTATGAAATTATTGTTATTAAAAATGAAATTCAAATTGTAATAAATTCGATAATTGTATTAATATGAATTTTATATATTTTTCTTAAGTAACAAAAAACAATTAATTTAGCCATTAAAACAATTAAGAAATCTGAATAACAATTGATGTTCGCGATATACATTATTAATAACGATAAATTTCACGCAATTTATAAATTCATTATGGATCATGCACTGATAATTATTAACAGCCGATTTGAAAATCATTTGCAACATTATGATGTGGGCGTTTAAGTAGGAAACGCGTTGTCGTACGGAAGTGCAATGAAGTGAGAAAGTACCTGTAGAATAGAAGCAATGTCGTAATGATGCATGAAGTTCATCCATCAAACCAATTTTATCGTCACGAGAATAATTCCAGTAAAGCCCGTATAAATTCCTAACGTTAATTTATCGCGTACAAAATGATTCATGCATGACCTTGTATCTACAAATATAAGCATGCAACACCATAAGTTACAATATAAGTACATATGAAAATTCATCGCTTCCATTGCGCGTATTATTATTATATTTGAATTTGTATATCTAATTCAATCCAAAAATAGAAAAACTCGATCTTTAGATTACAACAGATTATTATATACAAATTTTAAAGGTGCGATTGAATTGCGTCGTTCAAATTTTATATCGTCACACTCTATGTCTTTCTGACAATGACATTCAATTTTTAGATTTTTAGATAGATGGCAAAAAATAAAGTAAGAGGAATATTTCTAAACAAATAATTATAATTATTAAAAAACCTCCGTATTTGTAAATTATTAAACATTAATTCAATACAGTTTTTAATGGTTAATTTTTAAATCTTAAAATGTTACATTGTGATATATATATAAATTAGCGTTAACTGTTTTGATATTATTATTTGAATTACGAATTTAAAAATCTTCATATTAAATTAACAAGTTAATAGAAAACTAGAGAAAATATAAATTTAAGCAACATTAAAGAGCAAGAATCTATTAACTTTTTTGTTTCGTATATTTATTTATTCTTTATAAAGTGTTTTTATATAGTTTACATACTTATGAATAACGAATTATTTGAATAAAATAAACACTGAAATCAGAAATAAAAAAAACGTATGTCAAGAAAATGTACGTATGAATGATGTAAAAAAATGTATCAATTTAGGTTTAATGAAAGTGAACTTTAAATAGCGACTTGATTCGATGTGGAATCTTTTTAAGTATTTCGGTAGCATTTTTAAAGAAGATTAATCACTAATTAAAGTCATGTCTTCATTCTGAATTGTATATTTCATATTAAAAGAATTTATTTTATAATGTATTAAGAATAAAGTGAGTGGACTCATTTTTAGGAGTTATATACCACAGACCTTTAAATTCGTCATCAATACCATTAAAGGAAACCATCCAAATACAATGTTACTTCGAACACTCAATTCGTTACACACGAAATATATTAATAAAAAATTCAGCAATCAAAACAGCACCCACAGGTACCAAAAGACATTTTCAATTAACTCTTCCAAGAACATTCCAAGTTGATAAAAAATAATTTCATATTGTAACAATAATAAACGAATTCTTCTACATTAAGCTAGATGAACCCTTTATAAGAATTTATATCTAACTTCACGGAATTATTTCTTTTGATATAGTCCGATGTTTGACATGTTTCAAAATATCATTTAAAAAGATTACTATATGACATTTCCAATTTAATTCACGACATTAATAATTTACAATGTCATATATATTAATGTTTGCAAATAAAAATTTAAAATATCAGAAACATATCTGAATATATATCGACCATATCTCAATTTTAATATATTGTATATTAAATTTTTGAAATTATCCAGAGAAAATGTCTCCTAATTATCCTTTAAAGTAAACTTTAAAAAACATAATTATACCAATTCAGTAAACTATAGAGATTTTACATAAAGTAATTAATTAAAGCAACGATTTCCTTAAAGTATATTTCTCACATTTAATTCCGTCAATAACATACAATTTATCAATTCATAAATAAGATTTTATGAAAAACCGTTATCTCAATAATCAATAGTCATCCAAGTTTAACATTATAATGATATTGGTGGATTTATAAAAAGTCACATGAATTCATAATTAAGGAAAGAAAGGAAAATTCAAATGCTTCTAAAACTTCTAGAATGATAATAACTATGAAATCAAAGGCAAAGGATTATATATGTAAAATAAGTAAGATATCTATGGACAAAAGAGCAAGGGATTAGCTTCTACGTTTGAAACCGATAAGAAAATTAGCATTACTTAATCTGCAATCAGAAATCATCGTGTAATTATAGATAAAACGCTTCGAGTGGTGTAGAATGATGCTCTTGAGATACATTCAGAAGCGATTTCTTCTGACAGTTTACAATACATTTTTAATAAAAAATTAAAATGGCATGCCACATTCAAGGATTGGACATTATCAAGTTTCAATGTGACAAACATTATTTTAGAAAATTAGCAATAATCATATATAGTCTTCTAGTATGGTATTAACGTTTAAGTAACCATGATGAAGCATGCCTTTTAAATGAAAACGTGGTATCTGATGAAACAAAAAATTTGTAATCAAAATTTGACAAAATATTTCGAGTATATGAAGGCAGTATACGAAGCTACGATACACACACATCAAATGGAAGCAAAGTAGTAATAATGAGAATCATTACATGGATCGGTGTACGTTCTTCAAAAAATTATTTACATATATAAAAAGTCTATTCGTATATAATATACATGTAAATAAAAGTATGTGAAATTTGCTACGCTTTTTTTATTATGTTACTTGAAGATATGTATATTTATTATAATAATAGTAATATAAGCCTATGATTAGTTTCTTAATATTCATATCACATCTGTACGTGATTCAAAAGCCGACAGTTACAAACTGATATCTACCTTATACAAATGCTTCATAATCGCTTCAAATAGTAATGTTGCACCTTGACCAAAGGTATAATCAAAGGATTCATGACCTAATCAATGCCTCATAAAATTTTACCTAGGATATGTATATACACGTACAGTACAATTCTTGTTCAAATAATAATTGATAAACGTAAATATTTTATTGCAGTTTTATAACAAAATTTTATGAAAATACTGTAATTTATTGTATTTTATGGATATACTGTTTTTTTCATATTTTTTTAAATACATAATACCATTATAAATGTAACATTTTATTGATAAAAATTCTATTATGATAATTAACATCGCTCACATGGAACAAATTAAATACAAAAGCTACATAGAGCGTAGAAAAGTTGCGTTATAAGTGAAAAGAATAACTTGTACTATCAGTCGGAACATTTTATACCCTTAACAAAATTTACCAATCGAATCCCCACCGCAAAAGTTTTACTTTCTTTAAAGATTAACAGGTTTAATTTTTGCAATTAACTATCTCATTGTCGCCGGTAAATTTAATTGAAAAATATATTCTATAGCAAAATATATTGAATATAAAACACGGAAAAGTGTAGTATTAAATAATGCAAATTTTGTATCATATAAAGAAAAATACGCAAATACGTTTTTATATAGCAACAATTATATTTTTCTCCATCTAAATATAAAAATTCATTTTTATATAGTGCGGTATAATTGTACTTATAATTATATGCAATAACTATATCTAACTCGAGTATAATCCTTTACCTTAGAAACAGTTGCAGTTATTGCAAAATAAGTTGTACTTTAAAGCAAATATTAATAAAGCTTGCACTATTATATTACATATATATTAGTTATACTTAATCATGAACGGCAGTTGACCGTATTGTTTTTACACATATATCGGTATAATATATTGAAGAATTTAGTATACAATATTTCAAGCGTTTAATCGAATATTTTTCATATTTATTATTTTCATTTTAAAAAATTACGATATATATCTTTTAAACTTTAATACACATCAGTTAATAATTTACATGTGATATGATCATTTGTTAAAATCAAATTTTCAATTTTAAAAAATATTCGACTATATACCATTTTTGAAATATATAAATAGGTATAGTCTTACACTTTGTACCCAAGTACAAAATTTACATTTAAAAAATTGTAAGAAAAATATCTTTTACAATTGCATCTTCTTTTTTCTTTTATCGTTTTTTGCATGAGGATAAAATTTACACATTGAAATATAATTCTCCATTAAGAATGACCGCTAAATTACTATATTCTATATAATTTACACTGCACCTTAATGAATACAAAAAATATGCTTTTTATTTTATAAAAATTTATATCTTAATTTATTTTCTATTTCATGTCATAAACCACGGAAAAGAATGTTGATTTTTAAGTGTATTTCAACTCTTTAAAATACTTTCAAAATAACAGTTTTCTATAGATTATGTATAAAATCCTGAATTTATTTTATATAGAATTTATCGATCCATACATAGAACGCCCGATTAAATTACACTCTTACTTTAAAATAAACTAATATGTTTTACTACTCAAATTATTTTGACTTTCTCTTAACGGTATTTCCTTATGATTTACATTATTGAAATTTATAAAATTATAAAAACAAAAATTCATTAAAGTATAATACAATCAGAAAAATAAATACAAAATTTACATTTAAATTTTCAGCTTATTTATGGAATCATATTCGTTTACATTTTTTTAAGAATAATAATTGAATGAAATTGATCGAATCGTTAATTATTAACAACGATTAACATCATTATTGATATTCATAATAATTATTCATATATTCCGAAATTTAAAAATATTTTAACGAGTATTACAATCAGATATTCACTAAATTAAATACAACCATGCATAATACCCAATACAATTAATTAATAACCATTTAATTAAAAGTACTATTTTTCTTTACATTTTCATTGAAAAGCCCTTTTAACGAAGATGTAATTTCCAAAAACTTATAATCGCCATTATTCAAATATACTTATTCGTTGTAAGTATTACATTTTTTTCACTGTACCATACATTATTGTAACCTTAACAGCACAATGACAATGCCAAAATATTATAAAAAAAACACCATATAATTTAGTAAATAACCACTGGTACCTTGAACTTGGCCATGGCACTGGTTGACAGGTGTAACCCACCACTACACTCCAATCCAAAATTATGAATAAGTCACAGACAGTCTTAATCCAAAACTGACGAGAGCATAAAATTATAAGAACGAATCAACACAACACTACAATTGTAATATTAATGTTCGACGTATATCACGTCTCGCGCACCATCCTCCCGTGATAACACACAAAACACGTGCCCAAACCGTCACACGTGATGTCCACTTAAAAAATGTTCATCTTAAGGCAATACCTCGGCTTATATAGACTCCGTCACGAGAGTCGTCTCCTAAACAGTTCGCTGAGACGAGACCAGGTGGAAGAATTGGGAGAGGAGTCACAATAGAGAGAGACAGGCAAAGAGAGGGAATCCACATAAGAGGGGGTTTCTCGTATGCAATGATGAAAAAAAATTCCCTTACTGGAGAAAGTAGGCTAGGCCGCGCATCAAAAAGTCGGCGAAGATGCAACTCTATGCAACGCGCGACCTCAAATCCCATACTTGAATTTCGCTCTTATCAGTGGATTGTAACACGTGCCAAATACAATATTAAATCAACTTTTACTTCCACCGGTTATGTAACAAAATATCATGCACGCGACACGTACTTTCGATAGCAGAGATAGATTTTTCTAAATTTGCAACTTGCGTTTAAAGTTCATTATTAAATGTATATATAAATATTTTTATTAGAAGATAAATGCTTTATATTTCGTGAATCAAAGATGTTTATGATTTCACGTGTGTGCCGATATGTAAACATAGACCGCATAAATCGGCATAAATAAATTATATGTAAAATAAAATTACAAATTATATTTATATTAAAATGAATAAGGGAAATTAATATTAATGACACACGAGTTACAAGTATTTTTAATAACAGTTTAAAGGCATTAAATAAGAACAAAACATTTGAAATTTTACTCTGTAATGTTAATGATATGTTTGTTTAGAATAGTGCATATATATGCATATCGCAACTTCTTAAATTTACATATTTAACATTTCAAGAGAAATCGGGGCTATGACTATTTGCGAAAGATCGCTATTTTATAGTGATAACTTGATGTATCTCGTACCCCTAACTGCTGACGATATGGACGTATTTCACGATTATAAATACAAATAAAACTTTACCAATAACTTCTATATATTAAATAATGAAACTTCTTATTTAAACAATCTCCTGATTTTACTTTATATCCATTGTAAATTAATGTCACAAAATATTTGCAATATAAATTATATTATTAATATTATTAGTATTGCAATATAATCTATATTGTATTGTCAAATAATCAATACCCGTGTGAATTAATTCAACTTTTTCAGCATTTTTTATTATATGATATAGTAATTTTGATATTATTTGATGACTATCCTACTTTTACTGTATAAATCGAAAGATATTTCTTATAATTTTTCTTAATGTAAGCATAATAAATAAAAAATTCTTTTCGATGCACGAATTTCCACGGTGACTACAACTATAATGCTTCTGTAATACAAATTAAATAAAAACTAAAAGAAATAACTTATAAGGAAATTTACATAGTTTATTTATATATATATATATATACATATATATATTTAATTACTAGTTAACACTTATTCCTATCATTTAATTTATTATTAATAACATCAATATACAAACATACATTTATTTGTTTATCTTCTAAGGAACAAATTATCTTCTTTTTTACAAATAAATATAATCTATAATCATTTTCTATACATTAATATTTTATTTCTGGTTTCTAATATATTATATATGTATAATAAAACTCCGTACACTTTGTTTATAAAAATTTATTTATAAATTCAAAATTTTTTTGAACTAAATATAATGTTTAAATTTAATATGGTATTTTTTAAATTATTTCTAACAATGTCTTCTAGATCACAAAAAATGGTTAATTGTAAACATACAGCCATGTTAAAAGTTATATTTTACAATCTTATCAAATTAAATATTTTTATTACTGTATCACATTTTAACGTCTAATATTTTCAATCGTAATTATATGCATATATACATTTCGACAATAAACTAAAATTATCATTAATATTGTCAATAAGTGTGCACCCTACCATGAAAATCTAACTTATCCTAAATGCAGTACAAATGTTATTTCGTACTTTTTATAATTAATGTATACTATAAATATATATAATTTAATTGACCTAACCTTTTCATTCTCCTAAGGTTAAATATACACTAAATTACTTGTTTATTTAACATTAAATAATATCGTTTAAATTTCCAATATGCCAAATAAATAATTGTATTTCAAATAAAATTGTGTTAAAATCATTTTTAATTCGCATTAAAAGAGGGTATTTATTTCGATTAAGTTCTTGCATTTATATTTTCGTTGTAAGTAGACCAACATTATATATTTCACCTGTATACAAATTAAAGATATACATCTGATCTTCACTTAGATGCACTGCATTAAAGTAAATTGCCTTTACGCAATTCGTGTACATAAACTGAAATCGCAATCGATGCAAATTAAACGCTAGCATCCACAATATTCTTCTAATCATATCCAATTTCTTTGAACAACATATAAATAATAATCGATATTTAGTCATTTATTTTTCCTTTAACAAACTAATAAAAATTTTACAAATCACATGTCATTATGATTAATATGTTGTAATAATATAAGCATATAAGAATGAACAATTTAAATAATTAATTTTTTTTTAAATTATAACTTCATATTGAACAAGTATCTAATAATGCATTGTGAAATTAAAATGTTAAATCAAAATAAATTCAATTAAAAAATTTAAATTTATTAAAAAATTAACGCATTTTTGCATTCAATTTATGATAATTTCTAAATTTAATGCAAATATGTCGTAAATATTTTAATACAGCCCTATACTCAAAAATACCATTTAAATATAAACCTTTTAGTAGCAAATTCAAGATAAAATGATAAACGGTTAAAATTGAATCTTTTTTCAATGTTTTTGTCGTATATATAGATTATGTACATATCGATTACATCAATAAATGTGTTTACCACCATCAACAAAGGTAAAAGAATAAGTAAATTAGTATAAATAGCTATTTTCATGTATAGTTAATTAACAAACAATATCATTCGTAATTGTATTGATTATATTAATTTCGTGTAATTCAGTTTATTCGCTTAAAATTATGTTCCATTATATATTTGATGAATGCAAACATATACAAAAATAAGATACACGATGGAAAGTTAGTGAAATGCACAAAGATTTGCGTATAAATTTAAACGATATTACGCAATTTATTTACACAAATGCAGCAGCAAATATGATCCACATAAATACATATGTTCGTAATATGTACCTTTCAAAATGATTAGATTCTGTATATATATGAACATATATAATTTTATTAAATACATGATTATTGAATAACTGAACTATAAAATGTATTAAATGTATGACATTAACTTAATTTATGCAAATATTTGATAATCGTATAAAATAGTTTATATTCAAACTACTCTTCTATAAATTATGCATGTGTTCGAAAAATTACATTCTTGTCGTAAATAATGCATCAACTCACTTCTGTAGGGGAACCACATGAATGTGCATAATTTAAAGACGTTGATGTTCTCGTCCGAAACTTCGGACTTCGCTAAGCATCAAATCTGTTTCTCATTAAATTGGAGCCTGACGAGTCCGGAAATCCGTAGCTAAATCCAAAGAAAATTAATGACGAGGTGAAAACTCGAATTCAGCTAAGTAATTCATTACAGAGAGGTAATTCAGGCAGCACTGCTTAATCTAAATTGAAAAAGTATTGAAAATGGATATTCTTTCCGGCGACATGGTGCATTTAAAATTTTATTACCCCACTATTTCTATTGTGCACTTTTATTTTTGTTTAATACACGCGCCTAATAGCGGAGGATAGTAATTAGAGCTGAAATTACGTTGAATATTTAATTATAAAATAGTACGACTCTTCCGTGCATTCGAAATTAAAAATGTATCAAGCCTACATAAATTTGTGCCATAATAATTTTTTTTTCTGACACTTTATTTCTGTTTTACATAACTTTAATTCCATAAGCAAAGATTTATATTTTGGAATTTAAAGCTAATTCAACTATCTTAATTTGTAAGGAATGCAAACTATTGTTACAATTAAAAATAATTTGTGCAAACCATAAGTTTGTTAATTAAAAACATTCAAATTAATATAATATATAATTATTTTTGAATTAAATTTTCAAAATGATTGCAAATTTTCTTAATAAGTCAATGTTCAAATAAAACTCAAACGTAGGTTGTAATAACAGAATATTCATTTTGCGATTATTCAATTTATTCGGGAATAGACTTACATCATAGATATGATCAAATAGCGTTTCTTATGTGCACTGAAGATCAATGAGCCATAACGCGTCCTACTCATTGGGATAATCTCTCTAGTAACTGCGTAGACTCTCCTTTTCTCCTTTAATATTACGTCACATAATCATACAATTTAGATCACATTCAAATCATCTTAGAATGATTGCAGTCTAATTTTACTATAATTGCTATAAAATTTATTGGAATTTTATCTTTTGAGTTGATTGAGTTGAGTTGGGAAAATATATGAAATGTTTCGTAATATAACATTTTGATTTAATTTCACCCGTTTAATCATATATGTATATAGTAGATTATACTCAATAATGCGTGAAAATAATAATTCAAAAAATTCGGGAAATTATAGTATACTAACTACACTATTAACATTAAAAATTGTTCACTGTAATTTATGAAAATAATTCATTTCAATTTTAAAGTGTTTTATTTATTATCGACGTAATAATTTGCATCCATTAAAAGTCAGAAAATACGTTTTGGTAGATTCGAAAGTTTAAAGATAAATTTCATATCAAGTTTCTGTAACTTTTTAAGATATTTTAAATGTTAAATGATCTTTTGTAAACTTTGTAAACTTATATAAGATCTGATATATAAAAAATAAAAGCAAACATATTCATGTGATTCCAATTTCTCGAAATATAAAGCAATTTTTTATAAAGTAAAATTAAAATACTTCAGAATATTCGTCAGCTAATTACTTATGTAATTAAAAATAATAAAAATCGAGAAAGCAGTTTTAATATTCAAAATAAACGCTTATCGTTAGTTGTTAATTAACGTTACAGATGATACTGATATTTATAAACTATATCGAAGTGCAAACTAATTTCGAAATGTCAGAGTATTGTATATTATTATTGTAATTATATTATAAATTCAGATTGAACAAAATGTATACATTGCACTACATAAGAATAAACAATAACATACTTTTAATTACATAAACACAAAGCAGTTAATACGATATGTATAATAATTTAAAAACGCATAATTTTAAACATATATTTATTTAAAAAAAAATTTTTGCCAACCACGATATAATTTATATTATTTTGATAGAATACATTATATTCAGATAATGATTTACGGGTTTAAATTATTAAACCTATAAGCCTATAATACGGTGCACCGTCACGTATGTATTATACATTTAAAGATGTCTTTTTATTTTTTAAGAAAACATAATCCATTTACAAATCTTCGGAATGGAATCTAACATATTTCGTAATTTGAAATTTCATATTTTATTTCATTCCAAAAAGTAATTATTTGACTTCAATTATCTACCATTTGACTATTAAAAATATAAAGCAATCAATAGCGTTTTATGCCTAATCAATATTATATTTTGACACCTTACAGATATTCGGTTCATCTAGTCACCAAAACATCTCACACACAGGAATAGTTCAAACCGATCAACTTTCATGGTAAGTGAAAATTCATGTCTAAGCAATGTATCAACTCAATTACGGAGCTCGACTTATTTTTTTTTCTTGCTTCCTTTTCCATCTCAAACCTTAACTGAAAAGGAAAACAATTTGTTTCGAAAGAACTTCTTAGGTGGCGACGTCAGTTTGTCTTCAAATAAAGAGTCATTCTCGTGACATCTTGCCAGACTTTGTCTTTAAAAAGTGTAAATTTGAACTCCGGAGTCCAAAGACACGAAAAAGGGAAACTTGTTGATGAAAAAGTGCAGACATCATTTCACGATCAACCAGATTCCGCAAATGATCAATTATTTTCCGATTATGTACATTTAGCGCATTAATATTCCGTCGGGTGTAGCATTCATTTTTCGTGCATTTCATAATCGACTTTGCGGTTTCGCTTTTCGTACCGCCAAGACTTTCAATGGAAACATCGGAATAAGCTTATCGGCTTCGCATAGTTTCATCCATTTCTTGCGGCCTACAAGCTTGTTTTTTCTTCCACGCAAATCAAACATTACCTTTTGCAATGACTGATTCCGCCTGTGACGAAGGATTTTACGCTCGGCAATCATCAATAACTCGCTATAATCCAAGATTACATTTTACAATCGCGGAATTATCCGCAGATTAGGTCGGCGGATTATATCAAGGGATGACAGAAGCGATTGGATTTCGCTCGACAGCTCCACATTCTTAGAGCAAAGCGTATTATTTAGTCTGTAGAATTGTTTGATATCGTCACACAACGATAATTCGTACATCAAATAAAACAAAGATCCGTTTAAACGCGGCGTCGATATGTCGCGTTACTTTTGAATCGAACCGAAACCTTTTCTTCGACCTTTACGCGTTAACATCCGTTTTATATATTATTCAAGGACAAGTTGTTTCCGAATTGTTTCCTGCTGCTTCATATGTGAACACTTTTACCATAAAAGCGTGCTCAATGACTTTCTTTTTATACCTACGGAGTAGAATTTTATGAAAAATAAATGAAGTATCTTCCTCGCGTGACAGTTAAGGATCCTTATAATAAAGAATATGATAATGGAAACATTTTCTCATTCATACTGCTCGTATCTTTTTCATCGAACAATTGCTTGAAGTGTTGTATCGATTATACTTACGTGGAAAGCAACACGAAGCGACAGCGACCCCCATGGTCAAGGTGAACGCTCGGCAGTCGACATTTGAGTTTTAGGGTCACGTAGATTGGAATGCACGCAGGTGCGGCAACATCTTTCATATGACGGTACCAACTTTCTTCTTTCTTTCCCCGGAGCTTAATTCGATGAGTTAAGAGAAATTATCGACGACGCGTTCGCTCTTTTTTGTTCGTCGGCATTTCAAGTATGCTAAATTTGAAACACCAAAACTATGCTGGCATAAAATATCACGAGATAAGAGAGGAACACTTGTTTTTTTTTTTCTTCTTTTCTTTTTTTTTCTTTTTCTTTTTTAATCACAATAAACTCGGTCTTTACAAATAATGTTGATTTATTGCAAACAGGTAAACTTTTCTTTCTTTGATCAATTCGCCGGCTTTCACTTTTAACAAATATTAATGTATTTAAATCGGCATTCTTTTACATTTTTGGAATCGCCAGTTCATATTTTGACCCAATCAGAAACATTACGTAACGTCATATTTTTTTTCCGTACAAATATCGCGCGACTTAATATTCAACCGCTTGATCATAAATAATTCTTCTTCGCGCGTTTTAATATGTTTAACAAATTGCGTCCATGCATCGGAATAACTGTAAAAAGATCGACATGCAACCGGTAATGGATACATGGGAAGGTTTTGTTGAAAAATTGATCATCGTCCGAAAGAGCAAATAATTATATGGCATTAAAGTAAATGATTAACAATCGAAGGCAGACAGAACACTCGGTGTACTTGTCTTAACATTGACGTCGCTATAGTATTTAAGTTTTGCATTAAGTGCCACTTATTCGCGAAAACATTTAATCCGTAAACGCCTAAAAAAATATTATTTCGGCCAGCAATTGTTTTTCACATTACACTTATTCGGTTCGAAAAGTATTTCACTTTTGCCAGACGGAAATTAATTTGAAAATTATTCATATATCATTTCGCAAAGCTTAAAATTTATTATAAAATTTGAGGAAGCGCTTCACAAGGTTCCTTCCGTCTTTTAAATAATTTCATTTCACAATAACCGCCGTTTCGCTACGAATCATCGGTACTACGCGTCTCACTTTTTGCGTTGACGAATTATCGCCATTTATGGCGATATACTTGTATACAATTTTATTATTAATAAGTTTATAACTCAGTAAATACACGCGTCATTGTCCGCCTTTATTAAAGAGTACCAATTTTCTCTTCAAAATCTGAATGGCAAATTTTTCAACCTTCAATTGTCCAAGAAATTTTCCGGTTTTTTAAAGTATCAAATCCATACAACTGTATTATACAAATACCACTGTAATCGTAGCTTAATTGTTCGGAAAATGTACATACAATCGCGGTATTTAATTGCTAAAACTTTTTTTGAGTCGTCGTTAAAGCAGCATAAAGGAGCATACGGGTTTAGAAACACACAAGTTTCAGATACAAATATATATATTAAAAAGCAATATACTCTCTGATTACCTCCAGTTAAAACATGTTCATTTAAGTAATTACAAATGCAGAGATTTATGAGCGCATTATTTCCGACATGAATATGTTCAACCGATGAGATTGCCGGCATCCCATTTGATGCAACGCGTATTTGTCGATAATATCAAGCCGAACCGTTTATTCAAAATTATGACATTAGTTTTATGTTACAGTCGAAAGTCAAGTAGATGGAAGTTGAAAATGTGATTCTCTTTCAAGCAATCATTTCACTTTCGCTGCCTCCAAAGTAGGTTATTCAGCATCCACGCCGCGGAAAATATTTGTTTTATGCATACCTCCGTTTAAAAGAAGACGATCCCTAATTTTTTTTTTCGAACCTTTTTACTTTCATTCACAATTAAAAAAATGCTTAATCTACATTATTAGCGTTTCTCAAAACATTCCTTCGGTCTTCCTGTAAAACACTGTATAATGCATGCAAATTGACACGAAAATTCATTAAATTATGTTAAATGCTGTGATTTCTATTAAGAAGAATAATCAGCAGCTAAATACAAAAGTCATAAACATTTGAATAGTATCTACTACAACGTTGTTCCTGAAAGAATATATACACCGAGGTATTGCGAAAAGGTAGGACGGCGAAACCATTTTCCTGCAATAAATTTGTTGTCGTAAAGTATATAAAAGACGCCAATTTTCGTAATATACGAAGCTTACTCTTTGAGTACTACGTACAACGAATGAAAAATATCAGCGTCGAACAATGCATCGCTGTGAATTTACTTTGCGGCCTATCTTTCAAAGTTATAATGCGCGAGGCGACATGAAAAAAGGTATATGTAATATTACACAAACAACTTAAACATGAATTCTTTTAGTCACGCGTTATTTGTACAAATATTTATATTAAAACTGTTATTCATTAAATTTGTATATTTCAAACAACGTATTAAAAACGATGATGTTTATCCCTTTTAATACAATTTGTTGTTTAAGAAATATTTAGGAAACAATTTCATTTGTTAATACACTGTAAGAATTGGAATGTTAAAGTATGTCTTACTTTAAGACTATTTATGGAAAAGATAGTGAAATTGTTAATAATAATAAGTTACTATTTATGTAATTTCCATGAGAATGTCTAAGTTTCTAGACATTTGTTTTAGTAATGTATTGTATGTATTTTATATTTTGTATGTTTAATTTATAATAGCTTATGTTTAATAAAAACATATAAATATATATTTTATATAATTATAATTATAATTATCAAATATAAAATTCTAATAATTGATGTTGGCTTAGCATTTAAGGTACAGTATCCTAACTTTGAGATTCCGGTTCGAATTTCGACTAAATTTAATTTATATAAAATTCTATTATTATAAAAAGGTAAATTGTATTATAGTACAGTCATACAATAAAATAGTTGTAGTTCAAAATTAAACTAACGTCGTATATGTAAATAAGACATTAATTTACAGTTGATGCATTGATTATCATTATTTCTTTATTAACATTTATAGAATATCGTACAGAAAATCCTCGTATTTACAAAACAATTATTTCAGTAAATAATTATGCGTAGTACAAAAAACTACACATGCTAAAAGGAAAAGTACTATTTTTTTGATTATTTCTTTTAAAATACAAAATAACAAATCGCATTTTAAATGTGATATTATAACAATTAACAGACGATGATGAAAATTTCCCTTTACATGCCATAAGCATGTTTTTTTTCTGTCAAAATATTTTCAAACGCGGGGTCATTTTTATAGTTAAAATTAAATGAAAATAATGATAGACTGTATAATAATTATATCTACGACGTCTGTCTAATTAAATTTCGTAAAATTAATTTAAAAAATTGTGTACGAATAAATGATGTAACTCCTATTGAATTATACTATTATTTAATGAAAGTTTAGATAATTAAATTGGTCATAACGCAGTATTATTATTGAACAAACAATCAACATATTATATCTTATATATTACGCGTTTGAGAAAAATTGCTATACGAAAAACATTCATTCCATAAATTATATTATATATAATTATAATATCTGGTAATTATAAACCTTGAAGTTTTGTATCAACCAAGAATGAATGAGTCAAATTTTACATTTAAATGATAAATAAATTTGTTTTATAATAACATTATAAGTTATCAATGTATTACCTAAATAAAAACTCAAAATATATATTTTCAAATTAAACTTTAAATCAAATTTAAAAATTAACAGTTTTACTCGTGACAATTATACGTCAGAACAGCATACCTGTGTTATCAACGTTAAAAGTCATAGGCTGATTTCACCCGTTCGGTTTACCGGTCCACCCAGTATTCCTTCATAGTATTTATTGAAAACTCATGACACTAGAAGTTTAAATTGCAAATCTCGAGTTCCGATTTACAATTGAGAATTCACTCTGCGACATCGAAACCGTCCGACTTCCGCCGCGCCTGTCGGAAGTCGGAAACCCGAAAGCGCTTTCGTGCACGAACTTGCGATAAAGCTACATATACGTTGCAATAAATTATAAGCTTTGTGCAATTTACATACACATTACAATAAATTGAACACCTTGTGCTATATATTACTAAGAAATGATAATACATCGAACAACGCCATTATCACAAGTTTTGTATAGCTTTATTCAGCATTGAAGGATATACTGAAAAAAAGCATATGAATTTTCACGGAGACATTTGTAATATCACTACATTTTGTAGAAATAATGAAACAAGTTGCGTAATTAAAATGAATAAGTAGGAAGCATTATATACTATATGGAAGGTAATATGTAATATTTACCTTGTTAATATGTGCATGCGTATCAAAAGAAATGTTGAGTATAAATGCACGTAATAAAGTAACAAGATGGAAGTGTAATTTTTACTTAATATATTATTTATCATTAAGATAGCATCGTATCAATAATAAATGTCAATAACAAATATTTGATTTGAACTAACGTATAATGCTTTAGTTGTAATTGAAGCAAATGCTTTTAATTATACACTTATTAATAATTGCCTGTAATTAATAATTACTTGTAATATATTCACCTCTAAACGCAATTTATAGCGATTAAATTAATGCAATTTTTGTATAATAATTATTTGTATTATGTTTGCAATGTTTCCGATATTTGTAAGCAGTGATTAACGTACAAATGCGTATTTGTATATTATTATATCAAAATTCGTAAAATAATATAACAATTTCGATGTACATGAAATTAAAGCTTTAATTCAATAATTAAATACTTTAATCTAGTGAAAATAAAATACATTTTTATAATTTAGATACTATCTCTGAAGTGTAAAAATTCCTTCGGTAATCGTATTACATAAAAATAAAAATAAAGAACTAAAATTCAATAATAACAATTATAATAATTTTCATAATAAAATAATTCATATTGGATGTAATTGTTATTAATTACTGAATCGAAAATAAAACATTTATTAGTTATTACGTGTTATTATTTTATGACGTAATTATAATAGTATTTAATTACTATATTTTAACTATGAATTAATTCTAAACTATTAAAAAAGTCTCGTGTTATTATATTCATGTTATAATACATTAAATTCATTTTTATTTCGTAAACTATTTTGTATTTACATTCCGTATTTAAATTATTATAATAATATGATATTTCTACTTTATATTATAAATGGCACTCATTTGAATATATACAAAAAATGTACATATTTTTTAATTATAAATACAATTAATAATTATACTTTATAAAATTATTATTATTATTATCAATCGTTATTGTTTATATACTATAATTTATTTTATTATATTCTCCATAGTAAGTTAGACATAGAATCAATTAATAAGAATACTTCGACTAATAAGAAATCCTTTTATTCCTGTATAAATTACGTCCGCATAAACTTAAATAAGCGAAATTATCTGTCGAAAATATCTCCAGCATCGTCATTATGTTGCCTATGTGATTATTAAAATTAGCCAACCTATAAATTCCAATACACCATACATATAGTACATATTCGTACAATAGTTAAATATAATTAAAGATTATTTATAAATTTACTGAAATTCTTCTTTTTGCTGAAATTGTTCTATTAGTATAATTATTATATGTACAGAAAATAATACCACAAGTATACATTATTAATATATACCTTACATTACCATAAAACTGTAAAAAAAACTAATTATTAACAGAACAATAATAATCTTAGTACAATAAACAACAAATGGTTTTGTTATAATTAATATTCTGCAAACATTAAATTAAATTATACCATTATTATTACAGCACACCACGCAGATAATATATTCATAAGAATGTCTACCATTTATAAATTTGATGTGAAATAATAAATTAGAATTGCCGTGTTTAATACTCCACGCATCAGTTTATGAGTAAACAATTTAACGGTAAAATATTATCTAACTCAGTATTCCCTCATTTATATTAAAACTATAGTCGACTTAAATTGTTATACATCAATAATAAATATCTTTATGACTAACGTTTACATTTATTTACATTATTCTAATAAACAAAACAACACGTCAGAAATTACACAATCTTTAATGCGTTATTCATTACATAAACACATATCGACTACATTATAAATACATGTTTATGATATATAGATTAAATTCATCTTCGTAACAAAACTTTATAGTTACCACATTTTATTCTTAAATCAATATTATTCATTGTGAGGTCGTTTTAAATCTTATTTTTACTTAATAATATCACGAAAACAATTTCTCAAAGTAGGACGGATACACTCTTGGATCTGCATATCAGTTATACATATAATTTTAATCCATCAAACCATATATGTTTCCGTATAATATTTTCATTATACGTATTAAAATTTAATGCATTAATTGAAACGATATGGTTGATGAATATCTATTCAAATTGCTGTAAAAATAATAAAAACCATTTTTCATTGGATTAAAATATTTAAAACCTATCTTAATAGCCTCATTGTGGGCTTCTCTAGTGGTTCCTTGGACGAAGCATCAAGATGCATTATCCTTATTTCATGAGAAAAAGTTGCATTCGCCGAGGCGTGACTACTGTAAATGGAGCGAGTAACGATCCATGTGAGCGAATTGTTACGTCTTTGTTACGTGATATCCATTATTACACCAATACTGTATATCTTATCAAAATCAACATAACACATTTCAGAACAACACGAAGGTATTTATTTAACGAAAAAAAAACAAAAAAAAACATTTATATTAATTCAATTTTTGACTCTGAACTTTATTATATTTTCGAAACGTCATAAAATATGACACAGACCGTTCACAAAGGAACTAACGTGTTATTGAAAGGGACAGTGACATAAGAGCTGAACTCAAAGAAGATCGAAACAATCCTCGTGTTTCCTCCTGAAATTCAAAGGTTTCTGACTCTATTATAGTCGCTTATAATGTTAATCTAATATCGTTTTAAATCGTAGTGATGAAATGTAAATAAATATATATCCTTTGCCAACTAATGACTCATTGTATGCAGTATATAATAATACCAAATTGATATGTTCCATTTTGATAATTTATTTCCCGCCGTGTCATGGTATTATATATTAAAAGTAGTTCGTTAAATATATTTGTTGAAAGCTATTTTTACAATTATAAACATTACGTATAATAATTCATGTACTATTTTGCGATACCAAACTCACGCAAATTATATATTTTAAATATGTAAAAACAATTTCAATTATTTTGTCTTTTCTGTGATATTCGAGAAACGAACTCGCGTCTACTCGGTAAGCTAATATTATCACTTTAATATAAAC
>JABFQC010000610.1:0-25146 GCA_022817085.1 Psilanteris sp. ZL-2020
GCCTAGCCCCCTCTCCCTACATATAATATATCAGTGGCACCAGAACAAGTTTTGACCCACAGATTTATACTTGCAGTGCAGTATTTATGTTGTCCTAAAAAGTAGGGTATGTTAAATACTGCTTCCAAAAGTTGTCTTTATTATAAATATTCCTTAAATACGTACTCTATGATTACGAACGTAAACATTAATGTGTGTACCACTACATATATTATTTGAATATTTAGTGCGAATTCGTTTTTAAGGCAAATGCACATTCCTTTACAGTGTGTTTTACTAATGTGCTGTGTAATTATTTTGAGGTTGCAGTGGGATAGTAGAGAAATAAATTATTAATTCAAAAACAAAACCAACTGAATAACTAATATATTATATAAACTGTTGCATCTGATAAATAGTAGTAAAGTATGAGTTGTTTTCAATCGCGAGGTAATGATACATTTATAATATTCTATCAGACATAACTATATATAATAATAATAAAGATATACAAGGATTTACAATAATTCAAATTAATAATACCAACAAATTTATATAATGCTTAATAAATGTATATTTAAATACTAAATTTAATTAATGATTAATATTGTCACCAACGATGAAAAATAATTATTTGGTAATTTAATATTAGGAATAATTAATATTATAGGTAGGTTATCATTGTACGTTAATTCATTATACACATATTTTTGATATGCTAAATAATAATTTTTACAATGATAATTAAATTGTTACATTTATTAAAATATGTATATATTATCTATAATAATTTTCTGTTGAAATAACAAATATTATTTTATATTAATTAAAAGTAGTTAAAATTTACGTAGCTTATATAAAAATTATGAAGAAAACGAAGTAAATTATTGTATAAAGCTTATATTACATTTTTTATTCAATTATACCGTCAACATAATATTATTAAAAGTTCCTTGCAATAAAGAATAAAATTATGAAATTTGAAATTATTATAAAATAAACAAGGATATGTTTAATAAAAATTGTTTACGTGTAATGTGCATCAAACAAAATTTCTCCTTTTTAAAATCAATTAGTTAATCACCGCATGCGTTTAAATATTTGCGAATAAAGTTACGCACGTTTAAAAAAACGACATATATGCATATTAACAAAACCATTATGTATAGCTTAACAATATTTTGTACTAAAATAACTTATATATATTATTTTTTATGTTTTTATTAGAATATTTTACTTACTTTTTATTATTATATTTTAAAATTAAAATTCTAAAAAATTTTAATGATGCACAAGCAAAAAACAAAAATTTTAATGGCATTTTCTAGTGTATGCATTTTCAATTTCGAGAACATACTTTATTGCTGATGAAAGGTATAAAAATCATAAAATGGAATCGTAATTTGAATTCGTGATGATAGTCATATAAAAGAGATAGCATTTTGTAATGAGTACAAAATGAAATTTTTTGTGTGTTAGCGATGCATATAATAAATTAATTTTTATAATCTCTAATATATTATTATAATATTATATATTTTTAGATTATCTATAGATTTTATATGAAAAGATTGATTTGTATGAATTATATGAATTCAAATCATTTTCCCCTAGTAAAACATAAAATATATTTGCAACATACTGTCGATATATTGCAAATATATTTTCATTCTTACTATAGGGTTATATAATTGTGAGTTTTATTTTTATTTTAATTATTATAATTTACCTTTATACATTTATTTTAAATATCATACTAAACTACTTTTAAATAAAACATTTCATATAATTAATATTATAGTATTTATAAATACATATTAAACTTGTTTTTCAATTGAATTTGAAATCCAAATACTTAATTTACATGAAAAGAATCGGTACGTATATAGTTGATTATTTATTATTGAACATTTACTTGTGAATAACTTGTCTGAAATAATCATATTTCAGTATGAAGACGTAGAAGGAAGTTGTTCGGGTATTCACAGTGCTCTGACCAGAAATATTGAATATTCAATAACGTATGCTTGATAAGGTATAGACATTTGCTAAAAGGGATGATTAAATGTTTGGATTAATAATAATAAAATAATCATACAAATATTGATAAATATCTAATAATTATAATATTCAATAAAAAGAAATTCAATAAAAAAACGGTGAATTAAGAAATTTAAGATTCGCATTTCTTGTTAATAATACTATAATTTATATCATTAACGTAATAATACTTTAACTATTCCTTAAATTTTGCAAATTCTATTTGAAAGAATAGAAGACCATCTGTCGGATGCTGTAAAATATATTCAAGTAAAATACTAAAAGAAAGACACGTGGATGAACTCTAGGGATTCGTCGTTTGCTGAAAGACCAACTTGAACATTATTTCAAAAGAAAATCAAAATATTACATATATATACAAACATCCTACCTGAAAGACGAAACTCACTTATAGAAACATGCTTGACATACGAACTGTTTAACTAAGTTGATCAGCATTAATTTAATACAAAATACTAAATATAATAGGATAATGTTTTTTGAAATATTTAGTTGCTGCATGTATAATTAAAAAATTATTCTATAAAAATAAAAATGATTCCATATGAACAGTTTATATAAATAAGATATGTTAAAAAAAGTGATTTACTTTTAAAAATTCTGCATTAAATGATAAAATATATGTTCACAATTGTACTTTTATTTAACGAGTATATTAAACATTTTTTATAATAAAGAGAAGGGAAGGAAGTAAAAAGAGAAATGAATAATTCAAACGTAATGTTAATATATTAATTATAATTGGATGAGTGTGAATTGTCAAAGCTCGGTCATAAAAATGAAACATGAGTTAAATGTAGTGTGAGCTTAGTCAATGTTCGATAGCAAGCTTAGATTAAATACGTACCATTATTAGAAGACCTTGCTTAGTAACATACTTGACATTTAATTTAGTTAATATGAACCACAGCACATAAATAATGTTTTTGAAAATTAAACCATTATAACTATTATGTATTATATTAATGAGTGTAATAAATAATGCGCTGAGAGAAAAATTGTTCTGGTAATACAACTGAATTAGACATTGGAGACCCAATTTAATTTATTCGAATACAATTTTAGTTGTGTCAAGTTTAAATTAGAATATTTTATAGTTACAAATATTCAATATAAAAATTATATATCTCGACATATACTTTTCAATACTAATTTTTACTATAAACTTTCGAAGTGTTTTATAATACATTTTGTATGACTTTTTATATTATCACGGAGTATGTAAATTATTTTATATATACATATATATATCCATACACGGAGAAAAATGTTAGGATGAACAAAGCATACGTATAGTCAATTTAAATATAATATGTTTAAGTTAACTATTCATTTGTTTACATCAATTATACGTATGCTTGTGTCAACCTTTTCAATCTAACATTTTTTTCATAGCAGAATATATATCCATATTTTTGGTACTCCGTAGTTTTAAGAAATTACCTCAAAATTCGGGTTGAATATATAAGTTGATAGAATTTCGGGGTCTGACTTCAAAACTCTGAACGAGCAAATATATAGAGATGGATAAATTCGGGGTCTCGACCATATAAACTACTATACTAGAGCTCTCAGGACCTCCGTGTTTTCGATTTAGTTAGATTTTTAAGAGGGAGGTTTGGGAGACGCAACCCCCCCCCTAAACCCTTATTGTGAGGGTGACCAAAGACCGCCGGATGTGCTCAGACATATATTTGCTCCATCAAAATAATTTTGCACATCCGTAGTTAGAGAACCTAGAAGTGGTAGGATCTAGTGGTAGAATAAATATATATAAACTTGGCAACTGGTCATTTTGAGGTGCTACCCATTCGGGGCTCCATACGGGTTCTACGGATGTGCAAAATTATTTTGGCGGAGCAAATATGGCGGAGCACATTGGGCGGCATTCGGCCACCCTCACAAGGAAATGTGTGTAGGCTGCGCCCCCCCTTAAAAATCTAGTCAAACCAAAAACGCGAGGGTCCTAGGGGGCCGCAATACAGTAGCTTGAGGGTGCAACCCGGAAACGATCATTACATGGACAAATCACTAGTTGATGTTTTGAAGAGCTTCCTCAAAACACCAAAATTGTTTATACAGTGGTCGTTTTGGGCATTTTTTCGGCCTTTTTCGAATGTTGCCATATTTATTCATCCTCATAACGACCACTTAAAAAATATATTTTAGTCATTCATAGTTCTATGAACCAATAAGATTACATTGTAGTTATATTGAATAATAATTAATTTAGCATTAAGAATTCATGAAAGGGAACATAAATTATATATATCGCATATATAAGAGATTTCTATACTATATTTAGTAATATATTATATAATGTAAATTATGCAAAGTAAATATTCATTAAATAAAACACAAGAAAACATAAATAGTAGTTTGCATTATTATTCCTTATAATTCAAATCGACAGATTTGATTTAATAGATAACAATTATTGTATTAATTTAATCATGTATTATCTAAATACATTTATTGCAACAGATTAACAATAAATAATTAATCAAATAATAAACTAACATAGATTACAATGAAATACAATCATATTGATTTAATAATATGCAGAAATAAATATATATATATATATATAGTCAAATCAGCCGGTACTTCACAGGACCCGCCACTTTCGGGCTCCATAACTACGGGTGTGCAAAATTGTTTTTTTGTAGAAAATATGGCGGAGCACATCGGGCGGCCTTCGGCCACCCTCACAAGGCCACCCCCCCCCCCTTGAAAATCTAGCCAAACCCAAAACGCCTAGGGGGCCCTAGCACCGTGTTTTACTGGTCTGTCCCATTAAGCACCACTTAGTATATACAATGGTGCTTATCAGGACATTTTACTATGTTGCCAAGTTTCAAAGACCCATGTCCACTATTTGTTATATATATATATATATGTGTGTATAACGGCAGTTTCGAGGACAGAGACTTTTTGGGCACTTAGGTACGACCCTGACAAAAATTTTGTTTGTAGAAAATATGGCGGAGCACATATAAATATTGTAGATTATAAAATTATACTTTAAGATATTATTTACGTCTTGATAATAAAAATTTAATATTTACAATTTACAAGTATTACATTGCATATATAATATTTCATATTTATTAAAATAACATCAAATAATTCAAATAATAAAACCATAAAGATACTTACAGAATTTTATTTTAAATCAAATTGTGTAATTTGATTTGCAATTCTATTATTTTTCGTTAAATAATTAATGTTTTTAATAAATTCGATACTTTGATTTGTAATATTTAATTTGCTTTACAAATTTGGAATTCCGCACGTATTCCTAATTAAACGTATAATGTTATGGGAATCAAAAAATGTAATCTATTAAAATATGTGCACGAGATAATTAATTTTATAACATCAGTAAGCTTCAATAATGCATATACGTTGATGAATATTTTGATGACATAATACTATTATATAGTCTCATATTTTAATTGGAATGTGTACAAGCGGATACGATTCTTTTATGATATCTCTGTTTCAAACGGTTGAAACAAATATAATAATCAAAGGAAACTATAAATCTTCAGTTTTTCTGTTCTATAAAATTTAATAAAATGCAATCAAAAAATTTTACCGCCAGTACGAAAATTTGGTGAAATATAATAACTGTTGAACAGAGTATAATGTTTTTTTTTGTATATAAAAATGTATACCATTTTATGGGTTAACTATAACAATATAAGGTATATACAAGTTACATTACCATTTTTCTGAATCAATTGAACAAGTAAAACCAAAACTTTCAAATCTTAGAATACACTTTTGTGAAATTAAATAATGCAAATATTTTCATAATTTATTATATACTTTATTCATTAATTAAATGAAATGACATACTTTTTAAGTTGCTTTATGGCGAATGTGTATAATAGTATTAAAAAAAAAATTAAACAAAAAAGTTTTGTTGTTAATGGGCAACACTTTGTACAATGCCGAGGTTTATTCGATCTCTTTTGTTCGACGATTTTGTATACCTCTCCCCTTTTCTTTCTTTTTTTCTTTTTTCCTAGCTCTTACTTTGAAGCTAACTCTTACATGAGTAGAGTAACCGAGAGCTTTTTTTTCCAAGACCGGGTATCACTTGAGTATTCAAGTGACACCTTTTCTTACGCGGTACATTTGCTGCTACTTTATCGAAGTTATTTTAAAAAGTTATCGTATTACTCTAAGTATGCGTGTGTCACGCCTTTTTAAACAGAAAAGTGTCTTAACAGAAAAAACAGACATCCATATTTTTCAATTAAGCTTAAGAAATATAGAACAGTAGAATGAAATTTCAGTCAGATAGTTCAATCCGCAGAGCGGAAGTATTATTTCGTGCAGTTTTGTTATTCTTATTTTTATGCTTGAACGAAAGTCTATTAATCCATCTTGCAAAAACATTTTGTTTACATGAAAGATTACTTTACAGAACTTTTAATAATAACCGTAATTAAACGTTTAATATATACATAATTTTGATTACTGAAATTAACTTTCATATATACGCGCATTTCTTTATTTTGTTTTTATAACAATTTGTTAACAAATGATATTATATGTATACACAAAATATATCTTATTCAAAGAAATATGAATAGATTCAGTTGCAATTTAGTGATTGAAATAATCTGTCAAAGTTTGAGAGGTATGGAGATTTATAAAGGGTCGGCATAAGGCAGCGACCCCGGCTTACGATACTGAAATGAAGGTCGATGCTCCACTCAAACTCCAGTCGTGAAAAGTTAACAATGTATTTTGCACGGTCCTATACACGTAGAGAGGTCTACGCAAATGTTACCAAAAAAAATAAAAACATTAAAAAAGCATACTCGTAATTATATTACCTTTTAATAACACAAATTTTGTCTATATATTTATATTATGCGCTGTATATATAAGATGAAACGTTAAACATTAATTTAGCTAGAATTCGTAATTAAAACGTTTGTATTTCGAAACAATGGCTTAATATGAATCGATGGATATCGAATATAGGTCATATCTTGTTATTTACTGGTTGCATATTGATCGTGTAAAAATCATGAATTGATCATTCACGAAACGGCCATAAATTCACATTTACAGATTCGGTTTCAGCATGATTCACATTCGGTTTTACCCCGGAACTAATTATCATTTCATTCAATCGTTCAGTTTCGGTTCACAGCAATTCGAAGTATTTGACATTCGACTCCGTTGCAGAACGAATTGTCATTTAACGCTTCACTTGAAACTACTGAGAGCCGAAAACGGAAATATCAAAGGAATCAAAATGTTGTCAATAATTACACAATGAAAGGTTTCATTAACTTTTTTCAAAGTTTCCACTCGAACATGACATTTAATTAATATTTAAACAATAATGCACTTAATTGACTTTATATTTATAAATTGTACATTTAATAGTGCGAGTTTTTTGTCCGTTCAAACTTACGTTAATACTTCGGAAAAATTGTAATAAATTGATGAATACAGATCGATATCGTTCGTATAAGTTTCGAGATGTCCTGTTCAGAATTCTTTAAAGTATATATCATGATTTTTTTTATTTAAGTTTCCCGTCGAAGAACAGCTTCCAAGCTGTCAAGGCCACAGAGCGGAATATCGGGGTGGAATATCTCGTACAATGAGTTGCCAGCAAAAGTTGATTCAGACCACCTATAAAAAGATAATATAATATACAAAAAACTTTAGGCCCTCTAAAGATTTATTCTGTAATGAACGTTTGTGTAAATTTATTATATAATGAAATTTTGATTTTCATACAAGTAAGTAAAAATAGATGAAAGTAAATTTATCCACATAATAAGACTTTAATATATTATGCTTAAATTATTTGTATCCATATAACCATATGATGAAGATTAATAACCTATTTTTAAATATACAATTATTACAAGCTTTTAGAAATATGTTTGACTAATCGTAATTACTAATTTGTACCATCTACACTGTTTCTTCCGTGTTAAATTACGTAAAAGTAATATCATTTTCGTTTGGTAAAATACTTTTTTTGTTATATATAATATACACATAGAAAACAGTTACATTATAAAATACCATACTTATATATCTTTATAAGGTTATCATGATTGGTATTATAGAAATTACTATACTTTATAGAAATTGGTGTTATAAAATAAATCTAACTTGTCTAGAAGATGTTGTATTGTCTAGAAGATGTATAATAATGTTTGAAATATTTGTTTCCATATTCCTGCAATGCCATATAATGTATAGTCATTTTTAATATAACATTTTTCTCCGTGTAATATACATATACATTTGAAATTTGTAATATTGACATTACATATGGTCGTATAAGCTACTCAATACATTTTTTGGAAATTGAAAACTGCGAATCCAATTTCAAATTGAAATAAAAATATGCGTTTTAATTCAGCTGTAATCAAAAGAAATCAATAATTTGTCAATTTTGCGAATAGATCAAACTTGGATTAATGTCCGCGACAATTGTAAACATATAATATTGAGAATTCCAATGGTTATAACAATCTAAATATAATTTTACTAAATGCCGTTAATTAACTACCAAGCTTCTACCGTAATAACATTTCCTGACATTGCGCTA
This sequence comes from Psilanteris sp. ZL-2020, assembly GCA_022817085.1. Classification (NCBI taxonomy): domain Eukaryota; kingdom Metazoa; phylum Arthropoda; class Insecta; order Hymenoptera; family Scelionidae; genus Psilanteris; species Psilanteris sp. ZL-2020. The sequence continues at coordinate 8,642 of JABFQC010000610.1, forward strand.
GTACTTTTTCGTACGTTTAATATAATTTGATTGCACATTGTTCTATTTTTTGTATATCAGTTACGTTCTCAATTAAAATTTCAGCTTGATCTAACGGTCAAACCATGCATAGCGCAATGTACACATTAAATAATTAGTAGTAGAATGTTCCACGAATGATTATTTAATAAAAACATACGAATATGTAAATATTGAAACTTTTTGTAACGTCTGAAATAGAATATTCTTTTGCGTAGCAAAATATAATTTACGGATGCATAAAAAAGTGCTATTCCAATGATAGTATTCCACGGTTTTTTTGCCAATGCAACATAAAATGTTATATTCTTGCAATGTTGGTAACAACATATGAAGTGATGTAACAGCAAATGCGTTTTTACGCGTATCATTGCACAATGAAAATCTTTCAATGTATTCGGTGTATGTATCAACATATAAAGTATTTTGATTAAATTTCATAATTGAAATTATAATGCAACATGCTACATAATCATAATTGATATACAGTCAATGTATTATGTATCTAAACACAAATTTAATTATTACATGTACGGTTTTAGATTCAAAATATTTCGTGAAACTGTACAAATAATAACATGTTGAAATATAATTGAATAAGTTCTACTTGCTATACTTAATTACATAAAAATAAAATATAATATTAAATTTTATATTAAAATAATTGTTTAATTATATATATTCTCGTATGGATTAAGATAATACTGAACCAATACAGAATTTATTCTTGTTTTATTCTTATAATTTAATTTGATTTGAAAATAATGCATAAAGTCTTATTATAATTATAAAAGACGTCGCAGTAAAAATTTAAGTCAGTTGTGCATTATAATTATTTTAATTATTAAAAAAGAATGCACTCTATAAAAGTGATTGTGAAAACATTAGAGCATTGTGAAATATGCTATTCTACTGTCATAAAAATTAAAAGGGTAGCGACGTATTCAGTATGAATATCGAATAAAGTTGAAATCATTCTCGACGAATTGCATGCATTTGAATTTGAATGGATTTCGTACATAATATGTAATTTTAATGCAAGAAAAAGTTTTTGTAAAGCGAATGTTCGAAGCGACTTCTCAGCGAATAAATGATAAATGTTAAAATGATGATTATATTACAATACAACATAATTATTTCGACAAAATTATAAATTATAGTGCAGGAGAATACGTGGTGCAGTAAATTAATTATAGTTAGTTAGATTACGCGGAGAAGGAGAAAAAGATATTATGTGAGAAGACAGACTCACGGGTAACGTTGCCATTAAAGGGTTAATCTACAGCGTATGAGGATTTAATAGAATTGGGGCTGATAACTGTACATTATATAACATCACCTATTTTAGCCGCGAAGAAAGCTGGAATATTATAAAACTTTCTGTAGAAATTTACCTATACATATATTTCTTACCCATAAACTAAAATTACGCAACGCTTTTTTTAATTAAAATATATTATAAATTAGACGAAAGTACGAGCAGGCTTTAAATAAAGAAATAAAATAAATGTAAATTAATTAAGTATAAAAATATTTTAATCATTATTCCTATTCGAATTGAAAACAAATTTGTTGTTGAAACGTAATTATAATTTATTGAATAAAAAAACTATTGAACGGCTCGGATTATATATATATACAATCAAAACTGTCTGAAGCGATGTTACTTGTATTATTAAATAAACAGTTTTTGATTATAATGTAATGTTATTTCATTAAATATAAAGAAAAAGCAAAAACAATTGAAAAACAAATTATTAAGTCCAGTACTGTACATTTTTATATTTGATTGATATAATGGCAATGTAATTAATTACATATAAACATTAATACCTCAAATGTATTTTAAAACCAGTCATAAGAACATTCACACACACAAAAAAAAAATAGACTACAGCAAAAAATCACACGACAATTTATTTTAAGTTTAATGTTGCCGTTAAACACTGACATATAATATATACAAACGTCATATACGTTACATCTAATAGTTATCACTTCTCTAAAGTTTTGGCAATTATTACCTGACTGTAATTACTTGATCTATTTCAGGCTTGAGTCGCAAGTACGATAACTTCTCTATGACTTAATCAAGAATGTTGGCATTAGTTGAAAGTTAACTAATATCCTCTCAAAAACTTTATCTTACGCTTCTTACATGGACCATAAATAATGAAGTTTATCGGTCATCAGAAACAAGAATGGATCATACAAAGTATCAACCATTGAATTTAATTATATAATAATTACAATGCATATGACGTATTTAACAGCATTGCGAATGTTTACTTTAAATTTCTATCATTAGAAAACTTGCGAATTAAATTATCCACATGTTGAATTCTCTCCCGACGGAATATTACCATTACTCCACGTGATCGCATAATTACGAAATATTAATAGTCTTCTCATGCGCTATAGCAATCTTGTTGTCAACAAACTATCAATAAGGTATAGCATTAATTATTAATAAGTTGAAAAAGCCGACCATGCGTTTTCCGTGCGACTATCGATCTAAGTCCCGTCGAACATAAAATTGCACGTACAATATCCATAATTCATACTGTGGTTGTTTTTGGTCGATCAAAACTTGGAAACACCTACCTTCCGCGACCTACATCTCACGCCAGCAAAAAGCGTCGCAGTTACTTGTCAACGGTCTCATTAACGCCTCATTAAATTTGTCCCCTGCACCAATAGATTGCATCGAAACGTCGGCAGCGCGTCGCCCGAACCAAACACGAATCGAAGCCGAGTTACAGCATATTGGCTATTTCTTCAGAGGATATTGCAATTTTGCCGGACACAATTGCTTGAGTTATTGTGACTCTCGCGCAGTGCACCGAAATTCAATCATAAATCATCTGGCCATAACAGCCTGCGCAGGCCAAACAACGGGCGATTTTTTTAATCCTGGCTCCGGATCGCTAGGACCCTCACCGGTCCTACGCGGCTCCTTGCTTCGGCACCCCCGAATCCTTTTTTCAATCCTCGATCCTCCATCTTCGTCGTTGTACGACACTTTCTCTGCCGTGTCCTGATCCCCACCACCTGGACCGCCCCTCCGCGTTTTTCAACCCTCGCTCTAGCTGTAGTTCCGCGCGACCCGTAGCCGGCGCCACTGTCGTCCACCCCCGCAGTTCGATAGAAGGCACCGGCCGGCAATCACGTCTTCTCAGTATTGCGAGGCGTTTAACCCAAAGTAATGGCGAACATCGACGCGTTCTGAGCCCACGCACCGCTGCCTGCGTCCGCATCCCGTCCTCGCTCGAGCCCGGCTGGTCGAAATCCTCGATTCCGCAGGACCAATGGGATTAATTGACGGCTCGCGCGAAAACCCACGGTTTGCATCGCGCGCCCGAACCCCGGGACCAGTTTCGCGTATGAGTCAACGCTACTGAAGTGGTGCGTCGAAATTTGGCCAAAAATTGGCCACTCTTTGCTCCGTTGCGATCGTTTCGCGGTTACAGTTCGGCTTGGTTCAAAGGTCGCAAGACCGATAGTGAAATTTGGTTTCGCCATCGTCGTTGATAATTAGCAGCGTTTTTTTACGACCCGCGTACAGATAAATAGTCGCAAAGACGTCGCGGTGTAAAAGTGATCCGATGCATTGAATGTATATATCTGGAGCGAATTCCAAATGCATAGTTTCCATTATACCGTTTTCTGCAAAACTTGATGCAAAACACAATACATGACGCAAACTGCGGGAGAATACATTGTCTCAGCTTGAGATCTCGGCCGTATTCATGGGCATTATTTCGTAGTATAAACGCGTGTAGCTGAATGGCATTGCCGCTTCTTTGTGGATTTTGCGCGAAAATAGAAAGATGCAAGGCGCATAGAGTCGTAATTATTACGCGGCTTCAGTTGCACAGAACTACCGAGTCCGCGCATCTTTTTGTCCGAGGGGTTAACTATTGTTTCTAATCGCACCGTTATTACGGTTACATTGTGCATAAACGATCTATGAAAATGAATGTTTTTCTTGCGTTGCGTTCGACTTTTGGTACGCAAACAGCGTGTCGTGCTTGTAGGGGTTGGAATTAAATACAATCAATATATTTAAGGACCTGAAAATTACTTGTCGAAAATTGTTGTTTTTGAATCGCGCTAACGAGATTCGATCATTTCGATATGACAGTAGGGGAACCGTGAAACCCTCGAGTAATAAATATAACTACATCCCCCAACTATATTACGCTATTAATTAGATATACCAGTAAGATACCAGATAGGCGGAAGATATTACAGAAGAAGTGTGTTAATGGGCTAATAAAATTATATCATTAATTTTTGTGTTCCGATTATTAACAAATGCTTGTTTACGTTTGTTGATAACGTCTAATTATAACCGCGTTGTGGAAACATGTGTTGCCGTTAATATATACGCATATATACAGTTTATATACAGCGTTGCGTACAATAATTGTGTCTAAAAATTGTACATATGTAAATCGTATACGCGAGCATGCAAAAAGACGGATATAGAATATAATTTTTAATTTGCATGCAAAACAAAATACCGTGAAGTGTAGGTATAGAGAGCAGCGGGAATATTACAATAATGTGACATGTTATACAGAGAAGAAATTAGAGTATTTCCATTTTAACGCGTGCCTACAATAACACTGGATATTGCAGTCGTGCAAGCGCAATAAAAACGAATCAAATATTATTTCGTCAAATCACGTTTGATTAACGTTATTGTGCACCGTATCGAGGCGATATTATAAGTTAAATGCTCAATCGAAAATTAATCAATACGCAATGCAAATATTGTTCTAACGAGTTGTTTATCGATTGAACGGAAAACTGCATTAATATAAACGTTGTTTTGTGCTCACGCGTAATAGGAGATCCGAGCAACGGTCAATAATTGCGGTGCATGAGCGAAAGAAAAAAATCGCCCGGCTGTTTGAAAATTAATCGCGAACGTGTTCCAGGTCAAGCTTCTTTGCGTCGCGACTTTGTGCTAAATCTTTGATTACGCAGCCGTTGAATAGGACATGGGGCAAAGTCGTTTTACTCCGCCATTCAGTTTGCAACGTCCGATGGCAAGCACTCGGGACACGATCCCGGCGAATCGTCATAATTCTTGACTCGGCCAAATAAATACCGCATAAATAAATTAGCTGTTTTTCTAAAGCACTTTAGCGCATTCTTTTTTTTTCTCTCTCGCATTTTACCGTATCGCGTTAAACATTGAAAATACATTAGGATCAAAGGATTACCCCGAATTCCGGGCAATGAGAAATATGCAAATGCTATTTCAGCTCCCGTGTTTTACACATTGCAATTTATCTGATTACGATCCGTTGATATTTACTGCCGCGCGTCTCGGTTACAAAAAACGCGCCAAGACGGCGGAAAACTGCCGTAAATAATCGTGTTCCGATTCGTATAAGATTTGCGAAATTTTCAGAGCGCCCGTTGGAGGAGGAGGTCGTCGCAAATGTCGCCGAGAGTTGACTCACCGGCTTTGTATCGGTGTATCTGGCCTGCGAAAACAGAAGTGTCGCGCGAGAAAAGCTGTTAATGAAGTGAGAGGTGCTTGAGAGATTTGGTAAAAAATTTGCTCCTCGTAGGAAGAAGTTGTTTTTTTGTGTGTCGGTGGTGCGCGGAATTATGTATACTGCTTGAAGCCGCGGCAATTACAACGTCGAGTGCGTCAGTGACTAACACTGTTATACGTTTTTGAAGTGCAACAATGGCACAGCACGGTGATTATCGATTCTGCATTATTTTGGGATTTTTCGCTATTGTTGCGATCGCACAGAATCCCATCGAGGAGCGCACCACATTCGAAGCCGCCTTTCAAGGTAAACCCTTAATTATTTATTCAAAATCATATAATTATAATTATGAGGATCGCCGGGTATAAAAGGCTGATTAAACTTTCTAATTTGCTTGGCTTTTGCATCGTTGCGAAATATTTGAGGTTTAACAAGGGATAAAGAAATAAACTTTATTTATATCAAAGCGCATTTCGTTCGAGAGAAAAGCGTAACAAACGTGAATTCAGAAATAATGATGTCAAATTATTATATGCATTCCGTACCACACATATATATATAAGTTTGTTATATTTTTATAAGAAAAAAAAAAAACTGGGCTACGACGAGCTTAAATCGATGGTTATGGTATTAACGTAATTACATATATATTTAAATTAAGCACGCGGCATTGTAAGTTCAATGAAATTCAAATTTTTCTTTAAAATTGCAACGCATCATTTATACTTACGTATTATATATATAGAGTATATTTAAATGCTATTCGAATGGTAGTGGCTGCAAGCCATTTCGAGTTAGTTAGTATAAAATAAATGTTTCATTATGACAGGAACTAATTCTGCGTAATGAAATATTACTATTGTGTATGATTGTGTGCAATATATAATACAATTTGTCACTATTTATGAGCAGGATTATTATGACGGTATATTTGATTTCTTGTCATCCCTATGTTCTAAGGCGAGTCAACTGCAGCTACGCCATTATAAAAGTGAATTTATAACGACTATTGAAATCTCGTTATACTCCGTAATAATGAACAGATGTATAAAATTCTCTCGATCAATTTCTCACGCGAGACACAGAAGTGTGTACCGAACTCCCTTGCAGATGAATGACATGCTTTGTTTAACATCGTATTTCCCTTTCTTTTGTGAAGCTTTGAACGTAATATGTATATAATAACGCAATTAATGTGTTTTCATTTTTGACATTATATTTGAACACAGGTTAGATTAGAGTTAAAAATATTGCTCCTGTGTATAATGGTCGTTTATATTCTGTTTCAACGAAATAATACTGTATGAACCGTAATTGTGTTTTCAATTATTGCTAAATTTATATTAATTTCCAAGAGCGCATTTGCATACTTTTTATATACAGCAGAATTGGAAACTACGAAATGCATGATAAAATAGTAAGCTTAATGCGTTCTGTGTATCATTTTGTACGCAGAAATGAAAAAGTGCATTTATTATAAATAGTAAAAGTTAAAAGATAGCCAGAAAATATGTAAGTTTGTATTCAAATATTTTAATATTGCTCGAAACATTGATATATCTATATATACATAAATGATGGGGGAATAAATGTTTTTACTTTTACGATAACTTGTGATTATATACGTGAAGCGAATGCGTTTTTACTTCATCTATTTCTTTCGTTTTGTGATAAGTATGTTTTAGAAAATTCGTAATATTGCATTCCTAATGAAAGAATAAATTTAAATTATTTAAAAAGGGTATTTTTTTATTTATCATAAAAAGTACGTCAAATGAAGAGATAATATACATAGCGCTATTAAATACGAGTTAAATGCGAAAATTGTATGACGTTTTTAGAATATGTATATAAGAATTTACATTTTCATAATAATGTTATTAATATATGTGTCAATCATTTTCAAAAATAAATATTTATATATAGCAAATATTGATATATTTTTTTTTATTCACCTTTAATCAAATTTGATTTGCTTAATTTATGCTATATTATATATGTAGTTGCAATGAATATACGTGAAATTATATAATACGAATTCTCACAGCTGAAATTGTGCATATATTTATTGATAATGAGTCAAACGAGATATATTAATTGATAAATATATATATGTCATGTATTTTACACGTATAATTTTCTTTCCGTGTATATCTATTTGTTAATAAATTTGAATAAAAAATAAGGATTCGGAATTATATCGAGTACAACCGAAATTTATAATTCAAACAATGTGAGTATATGTTGTAAACTTCAATTATTACAGATAAATTATTCGTTAAGTACTTCGATTTGATATATTAATGATGTAATAAAATATATATGTATATACATTTTGTATATAAATAAGTCTATCATTTGTTTCTACGCTCTCGATACGAATAATAATATAACGAACAATAACATAATATTTCAGATATATATTTTATATACACAAATATTCGTTATTTTTAATAGGCACGCGGGACTATTTAAATATACTCCGTTGATTAAATTGTAAAATAATCAACCCTCAAAACAATTTGATTGTAATATTTACGTTTAACGTCAAATAAAAGTTGCACTGTGAATCATGATATAAAATAAACTGTAAATATGAATAATAAAAAAACAAAAAGATTTATGCTTAAATTTGTTATCAGAACCATTACTATTTGAAACATATTTAGCAATCGCATAAATAAATGCTTACATTTAATAAAATGAAATATAGACACAAAGCAAGCGAACAATAAAAACATATTCAAAAATATCCATTCCTCACAGTAAAAGTATCCACGAACGAAATTTCACTTGCTGTGCGCATGCTTTCTATCATAATTCACAAACTGTAAAATATGATCCATTTGAATGAAAAATCGTGGTTCAAAAATGATAATGGATTTCATCAGAAGAAAAAGTAACTTTTTATTGAGAGATTTTTGCTGAGGAAAAAGTGCAGTTACTGAAAGGCTGAGAGTAAAATATGGCTGGAACACTGTCCAACAGGTTATATGCCAGTCCGACCGAGACTTCAGGCACACTGTCTTTGAAGAAATGACCTTTCATCATTGCACCTCTTAAACTGCAATTAAAAACTATATATATATATATATATACATATATACTTTGAAAGCTTTGATCGCTTTGCATTGTAGAAGACTTCGTTGCACTGCTAATGTCGTCAATAAACGTCGACTAATATCCACATCCCTCTCTTTTAGGGTGACTCTAATGGTCAGAAAGCAATTAATATTAACGTCGGAAACTGCCCTTCGGTTGCTTTGTATACGCGCGCCGCTCGTTATGCCAAGGAAATTCGACATTCATATAATATGCTTAAGCGTAAAAACTCGTTTCTCAAATTTACGGGTTCTCAAATTCAATTACATTTCATTTAAACCACAGGATCCAAGGAATGAATAAAACTGACGGTTCAAACTGATTAGTCGAATTTTTTGCAGGTTTTTGATTCGTTGAGGTAAACCTCTTCACTTTCAATTATTATGATTGAACATTTTTTAATTAACCAAGTATATCTTCCGAATGCTAATTAATAGTTAAGATGGTAAAGGCTCACTTTTCTACATAAAAGCGACGTTTGAAATAAACGAAAAACGATTCCCATGGTTGCCATTAAGGATGTGTATAATCAAACGACATCGCGTTCGTTATGTATTTTGGTTATTTTCACTAATCTGAGTAGATCTGATGGTAAGAAATTTAAAAAATGATTAAAATGGTTGTTTAAATTTTAATTGTAAAAAATATTTGTTAGAAATAGTAAACAATTAAAGAAGGAATTATAATTATAATATAATAAATTTGAAATACTATTATATTAATGCTTTATATAATTATTTATAAATTTTACAAAATGTATGTAAAATATACGTTCAAACATGCATATAAATATAGATATATATGTATAAATATATTTAATGTAACTACATAACACTCCGTTTCAAATTTAATGTAAAGAATAATTTGTATAATTAAATTAAATTATGATCAAAAGAAAAGTTGCTATTAAATATAAAGTTAGTAAATACTAAAATTTAATGAAACATTTATAGGAAGATGAATGGATACTTGGGTTTCCAAGATATTATTAATCAATAGAATATTCTTGTTAGAATGTTACGAATGCACTCTATACAAATAATGTGAAGTTTGTCTATATTAAACATATTTTATTATAGCATTTACACATCTTTACAATACCAATCAATATTATATAATTTGTGTTAAACTATAAGCTGATGATACAGTAGAATAAAATCGCATAACATAAGAAAAATAAATCTTTAAGTTTCAAAGCTTTAAAAATGTAACTTTTACATATATACATTTTTTATATAAAAACATTAGAAATATTTTACTTATTATGCTATTTATAAAACAATAAATAAAATTTGTATCTATTAAGAAGAATCTGAAATTGTTGATATATCATGTGAATGATAAATAGTCTCTAATAAATTGGCGTCTAATTCCAGCGTCTGCTTCAGCCTTACTGAAGAGTTTTAAGGGACTCCTACAGAAATGAAAAGTTGGGTGTAAGTTGCAGTAACGTTGTAGAAAGTAACAGCAACGTTGAAAGTAAATTGCAGCAACGTTGCACGTAAATTGCACGACAGTTTCAGTAACGTTGCCACAGCGTTGTTGTAAAATGTATGTGTAATAATTATTCAACGAAGATAAATTTTAATTTCTAAAAACAGTATGTGTCGACAATGTTACTCTTAGCTCGATGGTTAATTGTTTGGCTTATATAGATATATGGTTCACGCAAGCACAAACAATTTTTGTAGATACAAACAAATTTTGTTTCATCCAACATAGAGCTTTATTGTTATTTAACTAAACAAATACTTTTGTTAGATCAACAAAACTTCGATCATTATGTTGATGTTTTTTATTTGAATCGCCACACTATAATTTTTTAAAAAATATTAAACGTTTCAGTAAAAATGTAAATGTTTACGACATATTTCATTGAACTCATATACTTCACAGACAAATTGACTAAATACGCTTAACAAAATAATTTCTTTAATTTAACTATATCATTTCTGTGCGTGCGTTTACGTTTTTTCAAAATAAGTTTTCCGTACATGCGAAACTATACACGAATCTATTCTCTTTTTTTTAAATTTTAGTCTTGCAATATTGTTGCAACAATGTCGCAACTTTCCAGCAGCAATGTTGCAATTTACACGCGATGTTAATTTGGGTGGGACATTTACATGTTGCTGCAACGTTGCAGTAACGTTGCATTTCTGTACGGGTAGTTACAAAACAAAATGCGCTATATTATTCTGTAATATATTATTATTAATATTATACAATTCTAATTTATATTATCTACTTATATAATTTAGTCATCGCATTGAATGACATTTATATATTTCATAGGCACATATATAATTAAATAAAATTTTTTTTTATATGAACAATATCTTTCCAACAATTGTTTGGCGATTAGAATAAAATATCGGATAATTTTAAATTCAATTAAAACTTTATTGATAAATAAAATTGATACTTTTAGAATAATTAATTTAGTAGTTTATTAAAGTTTGCATCTATTTCTTCTAAGATATTTTTTATAGCTAAAATGAATATTATTTATAAATTAAATATTTGTTCTAAACTAAAGTCGACTAAAGAATAAAATGAATGAAATAAAATGATTTAGCTTTTTAAATGATTAAAAACATGTCAATGTATTCCAAATTACACGAAAAATACGAAAAACAACGTAGGAAAACGACAATGTAGTACTGTAGATCTTTATCGGTTAAGATTACTCTTTTCTTAAATTTTACTCGTTTTGTAATCAAGCTATCAATCAACATTTTTGTCTAGAAATACAAGAAATGCTTCTAAAAGGAATTATCAAAGTTTTCTTTGGTTGGATTCTTTGCCATTCCTTCTTTTACTTAACTCATCTTTATCTTTTTTTATTGTTATCTCTATAGCTACCAAGATAATAATAAACAAAAATCGACCACTTTTATATGTAAACAATGTTAACAAAATTATTTTGTTAAAATCAGAAATTGATTTTAAAACTGACAAGGTTCTCGTATATATCATCGTTAAATAAAGCATTAGTAAATATTTCCATATAATCTTAACTTTAATTTGTAGTAAAACACATGAAAATTATAATTTTTTGAAGTATTTTCGCTGTCGAAAATTGCTGAAACGCTTTTGAAACGTAGTAACTTTTATCAAATTACCGCTCGGTTCTCAAGTCTGTCTAAATATTCGTTTCATAACTTTTCTACAGTACTTTTAACGAAAAAAAGTTGCTTTACAATGAACATAAAAAATGTACAACTTATTCCCGTTTACAATATTATATTAAATACAAAAAAACGGAACAAGAATTTATTTTTTGTTTGCACGAGTGGTAAGGGAGAGGGGGGAGGGGTGATTTATACTATGGTCTTGAATAAAATTCACTTTGCAAATATTCAGGGAGGGAATAACATATATAAAATAATTGACCATCTCGGCTCAAATCGATATTATAATTTCAAAGTTCAAGTTAAAAATAAAAATGCATTAACATTTAATAAAAATAGATATAAAATTTATTTTCAAAATAATCAAAGATATTTTATTGCAAATTGCGAATCTGACATACAGTATACAAGTTGTCGAAAATTGTTACATCCGCTTGTTGTAATTTTTGTTTTTGCACTTTCAGTGGCATGAGATGACGGTTGAATTTTTTGCGCGGTTTTGTAGACTATAAATAAAGTATTATTTATGACTGTGGCTGCGTAGCATTTTGGTACAGGCACATGGATTCGCTGAATAGCGTAGCGATACCCAATTTTTTATATCGTTCCTGTATTAAATTATTTGTTATAAATATACTACGCAGTCGATCGCGACAACCAATTACCAATTGCTCAATGAAAAATCGGCCATTTGTTTCTTCGAAGAGGCGAATAAAATTGTATTTTGATAAGCTCTTTTACACAACCTACTGTAATAAATGAAAATTTATATACTTTATATATATGTGTATATACAATTCATTACTCCAATTAATGATCGTTGACAAAACAGTGATACGCGGATAACTATTATCATTATCAAATATTAATTCTCAGTAACTTTAACAGGTATATAATTTATTTTTATGTTGATACTTCACAAACCAACTTCATATATTATTTATGTGTGTATATAATAAAAGAAGTACGCCTTTTATAAAATAATAAAAAAGATATATTTTATTAGTAAATATAAAATGATTATAACAAATGAATTTTTTTTAATTTACCAGAACTTGATAACATATAAATGAATAATATATAATTTCATACATAAATTATATATCTTAGAAACTAATATTATTATTTGTTTATTTAATATTATTATGTTATTCACATTGCAAAAACATCCCTAGCAATGTGATTGATATATTAACCATATATTTTCAATATATTGATAATACATTACTAATATATGAGTAATATATATGAATGATATGTTGAAAATATATGGTCTATATATTAATCAAATTACTAGGGATACGGAGCAAGTAGTCCATTTAACTGTATATATGCAATCAATTTAGGAGCTATTATCATTACGCAGCTTAAATTATAAAAATGTAAGACATTAAGGTAATAAAATAAATATATATTAAACAATAAATTTGAGAAATTGACAAACATACGATTAAAATTGAATAAAGATATACAAATTATTTGAATTAATGTGTATTATACTTATACAAAATCTATGTATTATGTATATTAATTATTTCTAATTGAGATATTCTAAATTAATTTTATTTAAATCATATACATTTTCATGTCAATTATAAATGTCATTAAGACAAATGGAATATGTAATAAATATTAAACAAAATATAATACTACTTAAAAACCATAATATATATGCACAGTTGTATTTTATTGTTACCGTACTCATATTGATATATATACATATTTTAGATATAATATATGTAAAAAACAACTTGAATTCACAACTAAGTTTAACGAAATTAAATTTATTAACTATTGTTTATGGCCTGTTAAATGCTAAAAGTTGACGTATTTAATTAAAATTAATTACTTGTGGTAAATTTTTTGCCAAATCTATTGTGACGTTTCATTTTTAAACTTTTCATTCTTATAAACCATTTTATACTGAGCGACATGTGCTTCAGCTATAACAAATATATGGACAGTAAAATACGTTGCTGCAATATAACCAGCTTCACTTTAACTTTAGTGCATAACATTAAATTTAAACATCAAATGATATATTGGCAATAAAGTTATATCAAATGCACCGTACCGGAATTTTCGTTGTACAAATTGATGGAACATTATGAGAGGATTGAAACAGAGAAACAACGCACTGAATTTATAGCGATCAGATCGCGCGAAAGTAGGGCTCGCCTTACCGGCAATGAAATGGCAATAGAGTGCCTTTTGGAATACTGATAGACGCGAAGGAAGCCATATTGGCAACAGTTAGGCTAGACTTTCAAAGGGTATGCTCGCTTAAGTCAAAATCGAAAGGGGCCATGAATAAGGGAACTAATTCAATTTACGCCATATCGATGGACTTTTTCCAAACTCAACTTTTATTTAAATTCGAATACAGCTCACTGGCTGCAATTTACCAAACGCGCCTCTTATACTTGTTCATCTCAAATTACGTACGCGTGCATTTTTGGTCTATGATAACTATAAATTAAATTTTCGTTTTAGACGGAACGAGACGTTATTTAGTTCGTTTCGTATTTAAGATGAAAGCTGCTTTCCTCAAAGAAGACATTCGAATAACAGAATTTAAAATACATGCTAATTGCGGTAATATTTAAATAGGCAAACAACTTGTGTTTTCTGCACACGAAATCGAGATGAATGTCTAATGTCTTAAGCTTACGTGGATGCACATCAAAACCGTGAAGGCACTAGAACGCATATACAGAAAATTTATTAATATACGTACTTCAATTCCTGAATCAATTTTACATTTTTGTATATAACGTGCAGTTTGTGTTATGTTATGTTTAACTCTTAAAAAATGATTCTGTGATAAAAAATTTTATTCTGTTTATATAAGGCTGGAGTTTCTCCTATAAAAAAATATATTTTTCCTTATATTTTAATGTTTTTAAATTATTAATTTTAATTTAATTGATTGATTATTTTTCATAATCTTCTTTACATTAAAAGTATTATATACCTATATTTAATATTACAATTTGTCATAATTGTAATTAGCATTTCTCCATTCTCTCAACCGAATATCACCACACTATGATAGTTTCATAACTTACATCCAATTAAATTATCATTATGTTACTGTAATTTAAATAATTTGTTACGATTGATATTAGGTTTAACAAAGTAATATAAAAAGGTAAATATTTCTATATTGATTATTTATACATTGAGTATTTTATCTATTACATGGAATTTAATTAAAAAGTATTAAATTTTATAACGTTCCAATGTATTTGTATATTTTCGTGATTCAGAAAGAAGTTCTAATAATTGTAGCATGCATAAAAATATTCGAAATAAAATAGCAAAAAAATTAACAAAATAAAACAATCATATTGAGAAAATGTCAATTAATGTGGATTTACTATTAACTTAATATTAATACACATATTTACGAATCAAAAAGATTATACTTACAGAACTGAAATTTAATTTAATTATAATATAAATATAATAATATCGTTCAATTAAATTTGCATAAAATTAGCAAACCACTATAATTAATTATAATAACAACATATTTAATGTATTTAAAAATCAAATATTAAATATAAATTTAATGTTAGCTTCACTATTTGAAATTATTTTCATAAATTTCGTAAGTCAATTTAAATACATCTATTGTTCACGACAATTTCTATTTCGATAAACGCTGTTAAACAATATTTATACTATATACTGAAAAAAATCGTCGAGTAAAATTTATTATATTTTTTAACGATTGAAGGATATAATTGCATTAATAACGAATATTCTTATAAATAATAGATATTATGATTCATAGAATATCAATTACTATATTATGTTAAAAAATGTACATTATGGAGCAAATCATTCCACGGTCGATTATTATATTTTATCTTTCAGTGTTCTGTTAATAATTTGCAACAAATCGAAATCGTAAGACAAATATCGTTGTATCTACTTTATGTAATTAAAAGTATATCAGCGATCGAATTATTGTACTTTTATTAATTATATATAAAGTATATATATTAATAAACTCATTTACACAGTTATGAGAAGGATTTTTAAATAAATAAACAACCTCGTAACATACTATTTTAAAATAAAAATATGTTTAAACATATAATAATTTGATATGAATCTAAATAATATATATATAATTATTTTTTATTTATATTTGTAATATTTACGATTCCTGCTGATGTGATATTTTAATTATATATATATATAAAATATAAATAAATGCTTCTATTATATATTTAAAGGAATATTATTTAATTTGATAAAATGCATAATATAATGTCAAGTCATATTTTTCAATAAATTTTCTTCTTTTTAATTGAAAATTAATAACGATATTTTTATATACAAATAAAATGTTACGAAACATTCAAAGTTTCTGAATAAATAAGCCGATACTATATTTAATTTTTTAATTTATATGATGGTAATAATCATTTCTAAAATGTTTAAATGAATATCACAATTCATTGAATTGTTGAATTGAAATGTTGAATTGTAAAACTATTTTAAACATACACAACTTTTATTGTAAGTGAAAAATTTGTCTCGTAACTTTTTTATATTTCTGATCAAATTACATTAAGAAGACTATATCAAATTTCATTAAAAAATAATAAATTTTCCGTCACTTCCAGGGTAAACTATTTTTAATTTTTTAAAGCAAGATTTAACTAAAATAAAGTTCTATAACCACTCGAATACATTTTAAAGTTAACTGAATGATCAATTG